>NDGM011191996.1:0-15277 GCA_002564305.1 Octomys mimax | reverse complement strand
CACACACACACACACACACACACACACATATAGATAAATAACATTTTTAAAAAAAGGAATCTGCTTTTAATAATTGTATCACTGTAGGCTTTGAGTCAATTTTCTTTTAGTTGAGAATCATTCTAATCTAGTTGATTAAAATTGTCATTTAGTTGGACCTGACAACTTTTTAAAAAACTAGTGCTAAAGAAAAGGCAGGATAGAACATCAAATTAAATGTTTTTGTTTGTTTTTTTGAGACAGGGTGTTGCTATGTAGTTTAGGCCAGCCTTGAACTCACAATGTAGCCCAGGTGATCCTCCTGCATCACCCTCCCAAGAGCTAGGATTACAGGTGTGCACTGCCGTGCCTAATGAATTTATTTTGTAAATGAATGCAAACTGCATGAATTGGAACCTTTTTAGCTAATTTTACTGTGCGTTTGATGTGACTGTACATGGTTAAACAAAGATTTGTAATCTGGATGATGTGAAATCTTTTTGAAGTATCCCCTGAGGAAAGGGACACAATTGGAGTAGCACCAGTCAGCAAACGTAAAGTGTAGGGAGGGCTCTTGCAGAGCACAACACGTGGAATTTAAATAATTCAATGCTAAAATGTGAGGGGCGAAGTTCCAGTTTTTGTTTCCTGATATTGGCTTGGAATGCCAAAACTGACTTTCTTCTGGCTTTATCACTGTTTACACAAGTGGCATAGAGAAAAAGAATGACTTTTGTATACATGGTTTACAGTTTAAAGTGATAAGGTATTATTAAGAATGTAAATGAAAATTTTAAAATACTGACTGTACTGTATATTTATTTACTATTTTATGCATTATATAATACCATGAATTTTAAAGCCTTATATGAGACAAATGCATATCAAGATTATTTGGAAAATGACCTTTTCAGCGGACCAAAGCATGGACTGGTGACACTAGTTTACTTTATTCATACAAGGCAACAACAGTGAAGGTCTTTTGTGGCAGATGAGGATGCCATTGTGTGTTACTTAGATGAAGTGTATATCATTTCTGTGTGTTTCTTAGAAAAGAAAAACTATCAACTACAGTTGAACCTTGAACAACATGGATTTGAACTGTCCAGTCCACTTATATTCAACTTTTTTTTTTTTAGATTTGTAACAATTTATAAAAACAGTTGAATTGCACATCCTAAAAATACTGAAAATTTTTTAGAAAAATGTCACGAATGTGTAACATACATGTAGGCATTTTATCACTTATTACTAATAAATACACCCGCATCTATTATAAAAGATAAAAATGCAGCTGTTTACAGTCAAGAGAAATGTAAACAAACATAAACAGGTAGCACTCAGTCATGCCCGCCTTCAGTGCACCGTGGTGCACGCTGTCCTGCTGGAATAATTTCACAGGCACCTCCTGTTGCTGTGCAGCGTGAGAGCTCAAGTGTTGCAAGGATCCGCTGCAGGCACTGCGTGATGCTAATCATCTCCGTGTGAGCAGTTCATCTCTCTGTAAATTGCTTACCTTGTGCTTATCACCTATGTTTCACTGTATTTTTGAATAGTAAAGACAATGTGTAAAATGTGTTAATCTACTGTTTAAGTTTTTGAAGAGTCAGAAGTTATACTCTGATTGTTGACTTTGATAGGTGTTGTGCTCCTCTTCCCCAATTGCCCCCCATTGTTCAAGTTTCAACTGTACTTCTCCTCTTGATTGTCTTTTGTTTGTTTGTTTGTCTGTCTGAGACAGGATCTTGCTATGTAGTCCAGGCTGGCCTTGAACTCATGGCAGTCCTCCTGCCTCAGCCTTCCAAGGCCTGGAATTACAGGCCTGTGCCACCACACCTGGCCCTTGTTTTTTTTTAAATGCTCTTGCATTCTTTTTTTTTTTTTTGGTGGAACTGGGGAATTGAACTCAGACTCTTGCACTTGCCAGGCAAGCACTTATCCTATTGAGCCGTCTCCCCAGCCCCTCTTGCATTCTTTCTTTGCTGTAAAAACTTCCTTTTCTTTTTGCATTTTAACTTTTGGAGGCTATGTTCTAGTTCTACTTCTTTCCTAAAATCAGAAATCTTTGAATTTTCAGCTTTTGATGAACATCTCATAAATCTGTAATCTAATTCCATTTCCCCCCCTCTTTCTGTTATAGGGGGCTGGAGAGCTGAAGGAGAGCCATTGTCCCCAAAATTGGTAAGTATGTTCTACAGGCAGGCAGAATGTGCCTGATCCTAGCTGGATAATAATTCAAATATTCAGGCATTTTGTTGTTGTTGTTTGTAGAAAAAGGTTTTCTCCCAGAAATAAGACTTTGTTTCTTACAAAAGTAAATTTTTGTGTAATTTCACATAGCCATTGCTCAAATGCATTTGTATTTCTCAGAGTACTGCTAAACTTGCATGTTCCTGCATTGATAATCTGTTAAAATGTAAAGGTCCCCTTGGTCACAGATGTCCTTAATGAAGTAGTTAGGACTGACAATTTGAAAGTCAGTAAGTTCAAAAGTTAAGCTTCCCATTGTGTTTTGTATTATTTAATATGCTGTTAAATTTGATGTCCTTAGTATATATGTAAAATGGCTAGGTTAATGTAAGTGTGAGAATCTTAACTTTGAATTTCAGAACTATTAAGTATTTATATTTTTAGTATTAGATTGGCTTCATATTTGATATATTTTTAGTGTGGTTATTTTATATAATTCTTAGGGAAAAATAGAGGAGAGAGGGAAGGGGAAGGAAAAGGAGACAGAGAGAGGAGAGAAAGGTAACAATGTAGGGCATTTGCCCCTGATATCTGCTTTAATAGATTTTATAATGGCTTTAACTCATCATACTTAATCATTTCTTTGAATGTCTAATTCAAGATCAGCGATTATACAGGGCAGTCTAGTGCCTAAGCACCAAGCAGTTATTAACCTTATTTGAAGAGTGTTTATTATGAAAAAAATCAAACAAGCTGGAATTTATGTAGTCCTCTAATACAACACTGCTTTCTTTTTAAAAAAGTCCTCTCTCCCAAATAGTAATTAACAATAGTGAATAGGGGAGGTACAGTAGGTATTTAGTTAGGGTTTCTTTTTGATAACTTATACTCCTTGAGGTATCCCTCTTAATTTTTAAGGGTGGACTTTGAACATGAAAGAGAGATACATGAGCTGGCTAACTGTGCATTTTGCTTTTTAATTCATTGGCTTTTCTCTTAGGGAATTTTTAAAAATAAACATCCTGTAGACCTTTTGCTTTGTGGTGTGTTGGAATCATAGAATCTTTTTTTGTTTGTCTCTTTATTTGCTTGTTTTTTGAGACAGGGTCTTGCTATGCAGTTCAGGCTGGCCTTGAATTCACTGTGTAACCCAGGCTGGTCTTAAATTCATGGTGATCCTCCTGCCTCAGCCTCCCAAGGGCTGGGATTACAAGCATGTGCCACCTGCCCGGCTCAGGATATAGAATCTTAAAGAAGGGAATAATTTAAGGGCCTTTTTATACAGCCTTCTATCTTGTGTGGCACTTTCTTTTTCTATATCCTTGACAGGTTATTTATTCAGGTACATATTGATTACTACATTTAAAAAAAGTAGGTCATTATTTTCTGTAATGTATTCTGAGAAACTCTAGTTCTACAGAAGCTGAATAAATATTACCAAGGTGGGGATGGGGTGGGAGGAAGGGTTCTATGGTCATAATTTGGGAAACACTGTGTTAAAACAAAGTTAAACAGGTTTCTTTACTGCAGGACTTCTCAGAACCTTTAATATGCTAATGTGCATTGTGAATCTCCAAGAGGGGGATATGATATGCAGCATTCTTGAATACTTCTAATGACAGGGAGCCCACTACCTCATAAGGTAACCCATTCATTTTTTGTATAGCTCTAATCCTTAGTTCTTCCTTTATTGATTTGAAATCTATCTCCCATAAGTTCTATTACGTATTTATTGGTTATGCTAACCTACCACACCCTCCTGTGTGGTATATATTTATGAGATTCTGGCCAGGTTTGTCTGGATACTTTTATACTTTTTAAAATTATTAACATTCTCGTAAATGTGGCAACTAGCTCCAAAGTCATAGTCTCATTGTCACTATGCTATTATACACTTTCTTCTCAGCCTCCTTCGCTTTGAATTTCTATAAATGTAAACATTTACTTCAGTACTCATCATGTTCAGTTTTGTTGAGATAGTTTCGGTGGACATTCCTGCTTCGGGAAAGGTGGGAAGTATGCATGTATGCAGACAGCCTGGGCTGCAGAAGCGAGGGCAGAGCTGTTGGGTGAACAGTGCCAGGGAGGGAGAGATGTCAGCCACTGCTGCAGACCCTCGGGGGAGCACATGGCGGGCACCCCTGCCCGGCCCGGCGTGGCATACTGCGGAGCCCTGGGCTGTGTGGGATGGATGTGTAGGTGTTCTTCTTCTGAAAATGAGGACTTTCCTCACTCTCCCAAATCTGAACAATCAAGAGGAAGATAGCTACTGTCACACAGCATTAACTACTTAATCTAAGAGGTTAGAAACATCTAACTAGCTGTGATGATTTTTGTTACTGCTGTCATACCAGGGCTTGAGCGTCATGGCCTTGCCAGATTCAAAGGGTGGGCAGCCTCTAACATGAGGGCTCCTGGGCTCTTCCTGAGGAGCATTTTCTGTTGATCTGTGGAGTGCCACCAAAGGAATACCACCAGGAAAGCAAAGCAGTGTGTTGAGAATTCCTAAACAATAAGAAAGAAGTAAGTTTTTAAATGTAATTTGTTTCACGTTAATAAAGATGAACTTTTTCAATAAGTATAAAATAATTGTATTATTTTTAGCATCCATGACAATTTTTTAGCACTCCAAGTTTTGTGTCTCATTGTATGTTAGTTACATATCAGGTATTTTAGACAGGGTGAAACCTGGTATCTGAATGTTAGGAATTGAATAAAATGTAAATATATGAAGACCTGTCATGGCTTTACTTTTTCCTGCTTAAAAGCAATTGGGCCTTGGGCTGGCCAGATGGCTTAGCATATTAAAGCACATGTAGGGAGTGGGGTTCAATCCTGGGTGTAACACACACACACACACACACACACACACACACACACTGAGATGGTGATTGAGACTGGGTGTGGTGGTGCCCACCTGTAATACCAGCACTTGGGAGGCTGAAAACAGGAGGATCACTACAAGTCTGATCTGTATAGTGAGAACTTGTAGATCCTGAACTAAATACATAAAAAATTAGGCCTTCTTTAAACATTGTGTCTGAGAATATGGGCATAAGAACATTTTATAACAAATATACGCTGCATGATATAGAGAACAGCAAGCTGAAGAATAGTCTGAGGTACACCATCACAGACTTGCTGTTAGTTTTAACTGTTGGTTATCCAGGAGAGTTTCTTTTCCTGTGGCCAGCTCAGCCTGCCTTGGGGGCAGGGCTGGCACAGCATGTGGTGTGGGATCAAACCACAGTCCCTGCCTTTGCCTAAGCTTGCCTAAGCAGGTGCTTTAGTCTGCTAAGTTGTCTCTCCACTGGAGTTTTTATTGGAGCAAGATTTGTGTCAATTTGTTTATTTTTATTTTTGTATTTTTGTATTTTTAGGGAAGGACCTACAGGGTGTTGAGGGTCTCACTACTAGATCAGACTTGTAGTGATCTGCCGGTTTGCAGCCTCCCAAGAGCTGAGATTACAGGTTATGTCAATTTAGTGTATATAAAGCAAAAGATTTCTTAGCACTAAAACCAGAGTTATGGCTTTTCTCCAAGTTATCATAATCATAATAAAAGACCTGGACATCACATATTGCCAGGCAAAAGTATTCAGAAACACAGTTAGAAACCCTTTTTAGAGACTTGGAGAATAGCAAAGCCAACAGGTATGTTGGGAAGTTTTGTTACACAGTCTGAAGAGTTAAATATGTCAAGAATAGCATAAAACTTTACAGTTTACAAGAAGCTTTTCATACAACAGTCCTGTGAAGTAGGTGATAATATTTTCCCCATAAACAAGCAAACTCACTCTGAGGGTGAGAGTACTGTACTCACACTGTGACTAGGTGAAGTGTGAAGTTTTTTTTTATTTGTTTGCATTTAGGGGACAATAAATGTTCTTTATAGACACCATAATTGTAGTTGCTTGTCAGCCTTTTGGCTAAGGTCAAGTGTAGTATCACAACTGCATTTTTTAGTGAGGTTTTTTTTTTGTTTAGTTTAGTTTTTTATTTTGTTTTATATTGAGGATTGAATCCTCAGGGCCATCACACTGTCACATCCTCACCCCTTATTTACTTACTTTCTTGTTTGTTTATCGAGACAGGGTCCTGAGTCACTAAATTACCCAGGTAAGCTGGAACTCTTGCTTCAGCCTCCCAGAGTTCTGGGATTATAGGTGATCACCACTGTACCTGGGTTTTTAGTCGGATTTAACAATTACTTTTGTTTGGCTTATGAGAATATTTGTTTCTTTGCATATGTATGTTTTTTATGTTTTGCCTTTTGTTATTTAAAGGTATGAGGCCATTAAGTATCCCAGTGGCTTGATATGGACAGTTGTGAGGCATGTAAACACTGATGTTAGGCTAGGTAGGCATCCTCCTTGATGGGTGTATGCAGAGCTCCGGGAGTAGAGGATGTTATGCTTGAATAAAGTGTGTCTGTTATTATTTTGTAAGCAACTGATTTATTTATAACTTAATAAAGTTGATCAAAATATAATAAGTAATTTTCTTAAATTTAGAAACAGTGTTTATGATAGTATAAATTACCCCAGATAGTATTCAGATAATGGCTTCATGAAGTTGTCTAAGATCCTAAAATGTTTTTTAAAATAGCCGATATGTTCTTGCCTTACCTTTGTAAACTATCAATCTAAGTTTATAATTTGTTCCTTTAGGCAGAAACTGGTCTCTTTCAATTGCCATCCAGAAATAGAAATTTTGGGGTTGGCAGTGTAGCTCAGTGGTACAGTGGTACATGTATAGAGCCCTGGGCTTCATCCTTAGTACCATAAAACAAAGACAAACACCAGAACAGGAGGACTTCAAATGAGTGTTCTAATCCTTAGTTTTTCTATAAATAGTTGCTACCTTTTTTAACCCTTCAGTTTTATTTTGAAATAAAATTAGTAATTGGCATTTAGAGTCCTTGCCAAATAAAACTTCATGCCTTTGTATGTCTCTAATAAGCAGACAACAGTCTGATGGAGGAAGTAAAAGCTGTCAGCTCCTCATTAACTTGAGTTGTGGGCTTTTTAATGTGCAGGCTGCTCTTTGACATTTAGAGTCTCCAGGTTAAACCCTGATTCTGTGTTTTCTTTACCTGAGCATTTTGTTTGATCAATCAGTATAAAATTTTCTGATGCTTTAATCTATCCATCTTCACTTAACTTTTTCTTTCTTTCTTTCTTTTCCCTTTCTTTTTTTTTTTTTTTTTTTTTTTTTGCAGCACCAGGGATCGAACTCAGGACCTTGCACTTGCCAGGCAGGCACTTACGCCACTGAGCTATATCCCCAGCCACAACCTTTTCTTATTTAAAACGAAACAGGTATTTCTATTGAAATTTTTCACAGTATCAGTACCCCCCAAAAAAGAAAGTATTATAAATAACTCCCAATACTATTACCCAGAGAGAACCACCAACAAATTACAAAGTGCTACCAGACAAATTCTAGACAGTTCACAGTATTATTATTTGTACAGATCTTCAGTTTGATAAAACTTACCTTTCTAAAATACATATTTCCATTATTGTTGAAGGATAAATGTTTCTCACATTTGTTGATCATTCTTACTTTCATTTCCATGAATTATTTTCCACAAATTTTTGTTAAGTTGTGAGAACCCTAGCTATATAAATAATATGAACTTTTGCCAAGTGTATTGTAAATTCTTTGTTTTTAGCCTGTTATTTGTTTCTTTAGTTTTTATGAGTTCACTTGAGCTAGGGTGTTAAAATGTTAACACCAAAAGAATAAAATATGCCTTTCTGTTTTTGAAAATATTCCAACTTCAGATGACTCGATTTAACAAAAATTGTAAGTACTCATGTTTGGACACATTTTCTGGTAGAGTTCTGCAGAAATTAAAACCATATACTGAGGGCTGGGGATGTGGCTCAGTGGCACAGTGCCTGCTTGGCAAGTACAAGGTCCTGAGTTTGATTCCCAGTACAAAACAGACAAAGCAACAGCAAAAACCCCACATACTGTTTTCAAAAGAACTATAATATATAGATTAAGAATTTGCGTAGGGGGGCCAGGGGGATGGCTCAGTGGAATAAGCGCTTCCCTGGCAAGTGCGAGGGCCTGAGTTCAATCCCCGGTTCCGCAAAAAACAAGAATTTGTGTAGGGACATTAATTTAGTGTTTAAAATGAAAGGGAGTGTATAATTTTAACATTAGCAATTGCATGTCAGTAAGCTTGTATGACAACCAAGTCTGGTCTAAGTCACTTAATGAGTCAATTATTAGTGTCAGGGATTTTAAAAATACAATAAAATAGCTAAGATACAGGTTTGTTAATCAGAATATGTTTCTGTCTCCAGATTCTATCTCTTAAATATATTGCTTTTATGAAATTTTTTTGTTAAGAATATCATGTATGGTAAATCTTTCCTAGCTTCTACAGATTAACTTTGAAGGAATCTTGCACATTGGGAATTTTTTCTTTTCTGGTTTAGAATACTTTGATATCATATAATGTATCATACACGCCTTTGAGGCAAAATTGTCACTAATGTAAGTAAATATAATGAAAACTAATATTCATAAGAATTTATTCTGTTGCTACCTGTTTTACTATAACCCTGCTAAAACAGTTTTCAGAGGACTTTTTTTAAAACTTGGGTTAATTGTGTACTTTATCCAGTGGTAAACTTTTAGAAAACATTAATATTTTTGACTCTCATTGTGTTGATGTAACAGTGGTTCATCCAGCTTTCTGGTTATTTCTTAATGTTGAAAAGGTGTTCTAGCAAGTACAGGGAAGAAGAGAGATTTAAGGTAAACTTTAAATTTATTCAAGCAATAAAAAGGCTTTTGCTTTGGTGGAGTACCTACTACAATCAAGTCTAAGTTCACATTTAAGAGAAGAAAAAAATTAAAGGAGAAATTAGCCATTTTAATTTAAAGTGTGGTACTGATGAGCGGAGCTTGGGAAGCTCGGCTGGGTGTGGCACTGATCGTGACTTAGACTTCGGGGCATCTCCGTGTGCAGTTACACGTACATAGGTGGAGATGCACTGGCAGGGTTGGGAAGACAATGCCGTCCGTTGTAAAGCAGGAAGCGCACTTCATCAGTAGACCCCGTGAGGTCGAGTCTGTGTGGTACGTGGCACAGTGTTGAGCAGCAGTGGGTATGTAGATGTTTCCATGACCATGATTTTTTTGTTATTGTTTTTCTTTTCTTAGTTATTTGAAGTGTGCTGTAGGCAGGTACTCAGAGTGAACACCCGCCCCCCTTGGTACTGAATTGTTTTGGAAAAAATATTTGGAGTTTGTTTTCTCCCATGTTAAAAAAAATGAGATATGTTTTTGACTAACTTATTTTAACACATTTTCCTGATTCTCAATATAATGGTACGAAACTTTTTGTGATCTCTATAGCTGCAGCAAGAAGAGTTTGTTATTTTAAACGGAGGCTGAAGAAACTACAGAATTAGCAGACAGAAGAGAAAGTGGAGAAGGTAGAGAATGGAGTTGCAGACTCTCCAGGAGGCTCTTAAAGTGGAAATTCAGGTTCATCAGGTATGTTGCATTATTAGCTTCTCTCACATTGTTTTGTTAAATAACTAAAATTAGTAAACAGGCCCATTTCTGGATTTAGTAGTTTTCAAATCATTTATAGTGTTGTCCAGGAATCATGTTGTCTGCCTTTGATCAGTATTCAGCAAATGTCCTGCTAGTACTTTGAAGGCCGTGAGCAGGAGCGGGTGTGGTGTGGGCCAGTTTGGACAGTCCAGTGAGTACCTGGCTGAGCACATTAGAAGGGCTGGGAGGGAGCTCCGTGCCCTGGAGTTCAGTGCCCAGCCACCCACCCCCAGATTTAGTAAAATACGTTCTTCTTCTGCTTCTTTTTTTTTTTTTTTTTTTGGTGGAACCGGGTATTGAATTCAGGCCCTTGCTCTTGCCAGGGAAGCGCTTATTCCACTGAGCCATCTCCCCAGCTCCTTGATTAATTTTAATTTAATGTATAATAATTGAAGACATGGCACTAGAGAGGAGGAAACCTCTTGTGGTTTATTTTGTTTGTTGTTGGGAGGGGGCCATGTCGTAGATTAAAATCTAGGCTTTGTACATTCTAGGCCAGTGATATACTTGTTACCCTGGCCTATGAGTTCCTTTTTTGTTGTTGTTTTAAATGTGTTCTTTTTTTTGTCTTTTGGCATTGGGCCTCATTGTGTAGCCTAGGCTGGCTTTAAACTCACAGTGGTCCTCCTGCCTCAGCCTCCCAAGTGCTAGGATTACAGGCATGTGCCACCACACCTGGCTTAGGAACGACTTTTTTAGAGAAGTTTTTTTTTGTTGTTTGTTTTTTGTTTGTTTTTTGCTAGCTCAGGCTGCCTTAAGGGTGGGTCTGGCATAGCTTGTGGAGCTGGGGATCGAACTGTGGTCCTCTACATGGGGACCACACAGATGCTTTAAACAACTGAGCTAATCCACAAGTCCCCCAGGAGCTACCTTTTAAAGTTGTTTGTTCTTGGGGCCGAGGAGATGGCTCAGTGGAATAAGCGCTTCCATAGCAAGTGCAAGGGTCTGAGTTCAATCCCTGGTTCTGCAAGAAAAAAAAAAAAGTTGTTTGTTCTTAGGTATAGTTTCTTTTTTTTTTTTTTAATCTGAATAATCTAATTTAATATTCATTTCTGAAGCTATCTTAGAAGATAGTTTGTTAGATTTGTACATTGCCCAGAGTTAGTGTGGATAAGAACTTACAGGAAAGCTTCAAAGGCATTTATGTACAGACACAGACGCAAACACACGCACATCTATATAGGAAATACGGTTTTAAAAACATCAACTCCATGTGCAGAACTCCCTCCCACTGCTTTGGATCTTGTTAAACTCTTCCTCAGTAGCAGTGTATCTTGTTTAAGTGGGCTTGTTGCAGTATACTTACACACTTTTAATTTTATTCGGTCTTGATTTTAGTAGTAATGGAAAAGAATGAAATTTGTTTGTAAAAACAAGCTTATCATTTTCCTAAAAGTGTGTTAACATAGAGGTATGTTGAATAACCAGTTCATCTTTTTTTTTTTTTTTTAACCAGTTTATCTTAATGGCAAGCAGTGAAAGTTAAACTCACAACTTTTTTAAAGCTGACGTCGTCATAGAATGGATTTGGGGAATACAGTAATCAGTCTGAAATTGTGTGGATCTGTTACAGGTTTATGATGTCATATATGAATTTTATAGTTTTTCCTTCTCAAGACATTTTGAGATTGCCAAGTTAATACTGTGCTGTTAGTTTCTTCTCACAAGATACAGAATGCCCCAAATGAACTTTTCTTGAAAGACATAACTTAAGGTGAACTTAATTACTAAATTACATACAGTTCTTAACTATTATTTTGTTTTATATTTTAAATTCATGCATACCAATATTGTAAACATTACAATTAAGAAAAATTTAAACTCCAGTTTTAAAATCTAATTACAAGGCACGAGGATTGCTGAGAGTTTGAGGCCAGCCTGGGGTACAAAGTAAGTTCAAAGCCAGCCTGAGCTACGCAGTGACACTGTCTCTAAGAAAGACAAAACGAACAAGCAAAGTTAGGAAACTTTCTGAAAAGGGCCAGATGGTAAAATATTTTGGGCTTCACGAGTCATATACAGTCTCTGTCACAACTACTCTGCAAATCAGCCATGGATAATATACAAACAAATGGGTGTGGCTGTGTTCCATAAAACTTTATTTACAAAAAACAGGTGGTGGGCCAGACTTGGCCCGCTGGCTGTGTTTGCTCATCATTGGTATAAAGAGCATTCACATGAAAAATGGCTGCATTTATGCAACAGAAAGTGACTTGGCTTTGATAAGCATGTCAGCTTAAAGGTGCTAGGGATTTGGATAGTCCAGTAATGAATCTTTTAGAGATGAGTGCTCAAACTGCAACCCAGAACTGCTAATTTATTGCAGAGTGCCAACACTGCAATTAAACCCAAATACTGAGGTTTTAGTTTAGAAAAAATAACTCAGCTGATGCTCAGCTACTGGGGCTACTTGGCTGTCATACCAGCAGAGTGGGCTCTGCATGCCCACTGCACCACACATACCGTAGGGGCGCCAGCCGCCGTCTAGTCGGCTTCTTAGCTTGTCCTGCCCTACCCCTGCTCTTCTGCAACACAGCTTAACCACCTAGATAGAGAAAAGCTGGTTTATTTTCTCCAGAAGTGAGGAGTTAATATGGTTATCAGTTTTTAAATTCCAGCATCTTGGAAGAAAGTGTTTTCAGCTTCAAAGAAGTAACTTTAGTATTCTTTAGTAACTATATCAAAAAGGAAAATCAGAGGCTATTTTATTGAAGACTTGTAAAAAAGTATATGTATAAAATCTTGTGTTTCTAGTCTGTTGAACTCTTAGACTGTGTATTTCTACTGTAAACTTACAGTAAGATACAGAAGAGTGACTACAGTGAGTTGAGTGTGAATTAGAATATAGTGACTTATATTTTGTACATTGAAAGGTCCTGTGGTTGACAACCTCAGCTGCACACAACGGATCTTAGTACCAGAAGGAAAGTTTCCTGCCAGGAACTGAACTCAGGACCTCAAGCTTGCCAGGCAGGCACTGTGGTACAGTTATATCCCCAGCCCAGAAAGGTTTTTATCCAGATAGGATAAATGTCAGAGATCATTCACCAAAGAAGATATATTTTACTCAAGTGGGATTTTTAGGTTATTATTCATCACCTGTGCACTAATTTTCAAGTGAGTGCGGCGAGTTTATCACATAGCAGTTCAGAACAGCAAATTGGGACTGGGGTTCAGGAGTGACAGAGGCAGAGTAATAGTAGTAAAGATTTGTTAGCTGACTGTTCGAAATTGAGTTGGCTGAAAAGCTAAAATGAAGACATAAGAATAGCAGTTTAGGGCCTTTTATTGTAAGAATCTTATTTGTACTACAGTATATTAATTGGTGTTATCATGCCTCTAAGTAGCAATAGGAGCTTGACTTTTTTCTATTTTAATAAAGTTGGTAAGTATGTACTACAGTTTTTGAAAGATTTTATTTTGTAACTAAATAATATAAAAGTATTTTGGCTCCCAGAGTGACAGATTCTTCCTTTATATGAGCATTCACTTGGAAAGCAGCTTATTCCTTTTGGCAACAATGTTTGCTCAGTGTTAGGTCAGATGCCATGTGACTCGCGTTTTGCTTTTGGTCGAAGGTCTTTCTCCTAGGTGTGGGTAGCACTCTTTCCCAGAGGACCCTTGACAGGTGGAGATTGTCATTGTTGCTGCGCTATCTTGTTCACCAGCACCGAATACCACCGATCCACCAAACACATCCTAGCCTGTGTCCCTTCCTGCTTTGAGAGAGGAAGTGGCAAAGCCACACCTGACACTGGTTTCTTCTGTTTTAAGAACCAGACCAACAAACCTGCCAAATTTGTGCTTTGCTGTGTTCCAACACACTGGTTTTGCATGGATGCAGGTTCTTTTGCCTGACTTCGGGCTCTAGATAGTGATAGTATTTTAAAGGATGTTTTGCTTTTGAATAACCATCTTGTTTAAATTGACTTTCACAAGTCACTTTGTCCTATCTCTTCACCACATTTAAAAATGAAGTAGTTTTAGGGCCAGTCAGATAGCTCAGTGGACTAAAGCGCCTTGGCCGGGTTGATCCCCAGCATGCTATGCAGGCCCGGCCTCCAGGGCACACTGAGGTGGTGATTGAGACTGGGCGTGGTGGCACACGCCTGTAGTCCCAGCACTTGGGAGGCTGAAAACAGGAAAATCAAGTCTGATCTGTGTAGTGAGACCCTGTAGACCATGTCCTAAATACATTAAAAAATAATAAAAATGAAGTAGCTTTAAATTTCATATAAAAAGTGATCGTTTGATTATTTTTCTATTAAGAAGAGTGCTTCAGCCAGACAAGGTGATGTACACCTGTAATCCTAGCACTCAGGTGGCTGAGGCAGGAGGATGGCTGTGAGTTTGAAGCCAGCCTGGGCTATATAGTGAGATTTTGTCTCAAAAACAAAAGAGAAGTGTGTGTCAGTAGCCTTTTACATGATGATAGAAGTTTATTGGTCTGCTCTCATGGTGGTGGTGGTTGTGTTCATTTTCTTGTGTCATTTTAAAACCTTAGATTTTGGGGACTAAACCTGATTGGCCATAGGAAGTTAACATATGAGACTGACAGTTGTGTTTCTCTTTTTATTGCCAGAAACTGGTTGCTCAAATGAAGCAGGATCCACAGGTAAAATACTATTTTTATTCATTTAATTTTAAGTTAAATTGAAATTATAAAATATTAAAGTATAGATGATACTTAAATTTTAAAAACTATTTCGTCTGTAATAGCAATTGTTTTTAGCTGATTGATCTTCATGTTTTATAGGTTTAGAAAAAAATCTATGCAGTCTATTGTAATGTAGCTATAATTTTTTGTTACTATTATTAGGCTTTTATGTTAGTTGAATATTTTGAGAGTTGATACTTTTCATGTAACTTAAATTTCATTTTCATAAACCCATTTGTTCAAAATCGGAGACGGTTAGACTTTCTTTAGTCTCAATATATATATTTTTTGTTTTGTTTTTGTTTATTTAGTACTGGGGATCAAGCACAATACTGCCTTTTGCTTGCCAGGCAGGTGCTTCTGCTGCTGAGCTATATCCCTGTCCCTAGTCTCAGTATTATTGAAAGTAGCACTAAACCATTCTTAGTTGGAATTGATAGTATAAAACATTTGAATATTGGAGTTTACTGTGTTTAGGGAAAGAATTTTAGAATATTTATTTATTTATTTATTGAGAAATAGCAATGAAAGTTTCAAAACCAATTAGTAGGACAGTTTCAATAATTAATACATTGCATATTGTGTTTGTAGTTAGAATAATTTTTTACTTTTTAGAATAATTTATATATATATATATATATATATATATTTATTTATTGCAGAACTGAGAATTGAACTAGGCCCTTGCACTTGCCAGGCAAGTGCTTAGTCTACTGAACCATCTTCCCAGCCCCTAGAATAATTTTTTAAAGCATTTTAGAAAACTTTATTTTTTGTTTTGTTAATAATTATTGAGGAGCTGGTGAGATAGCTCAGTAGAATAAGCACTTGCCTGGCAAGTGCAGGGTCCTGAGTTCAATCCCTGGT
>NDGM011191992.1:0-12761 GCA_002564305.1 Octomys mimax | reverse complement strand
CCCCTGGTGGGCTGAGCTGGCCACACACACACACACACACACACACACATTAAAAAAAAAATTTTAAACAACACTGTGTAAATAATTTTATATGTTGAAGTTATCAAAATAATCCAAATGTTTTATATTTATTTGTTTATTTTATTTATTTATTTTCTTTGCAGTGCCAGGGATTGAACTCAGGACCCTGTGCTTGCCAGGCAAGCACTTATTCTACTGAGCTATCTCCCCAGGCCCAGGATATTTTAATTACAACAATTTTCAGCTGTGTGAAAGAACACAAGAAACATGGATGAGCAAAGATGGATATACCAGTAATGATAATCTTATCCTATACTGAGTTTAATTTACAGAGACATATTTTGGGTTGTATGCAGGATAGCTATATTATGGTAGAGGGAATTATGAGCTGATTGTTTTTATTTAGATCTAAGCATAAGGAGATATGTTTTGGTGTCAATTTGATGGGGATGGGATACTAATGTTAATTTTAATTTTGTTTATTTCAATGTTTGAGATCCTCCCTGAGGATTAGGAAATCACACCTCTGGGCATGTCTGTGCAGGTCTTGGACACAGCACCTTGATTAGTACGTGTGTCTTCTTCGGTGACTCTCTTCCTGCTGAGCTGTACCCTGCTTCCTGGCCACCATGAATTGAGCAGCTTTGCATCACCACACCTTTCCACCATGATGATTCTGTCGAAATAAAACATACAGGCTGAATTCCTTAAAACCCTGAGTCAAATCCAAACCCTCCTTTTCTAAGCTGTGATTGTTGAGGGTATTGTTTCTGGGTGTTAAGGAAGAAAGGAAGAGTTAATCCAGAGTGAATGTTTTGTTACTGACAGCTATTTCTTATGGGTAGAATCAGATTTTATTGGCAGCATAACAAGAAATGTTCCAAAAATGGTGAGCTTCAGCAATTTTACTTAACAGGACTCTAGAGAGAAACACTGAAAAGAATGCCTTGAGCTACAAAATCATCCTGTCAGGACAACAATTCTGTTTTTTCATTGCAAATGGAAATGCAAATCAAACTCTTTTTCAGTTTGTTGTTCATTCACCTGGAGAAAGAAAGAAATAATTGAGACTCAGCGTTTTTGAGCACAGGTCTGCCTAAAATAGCATTTAGTTGGAATTAAAACACCTCATCTTGAAACATGCAACGAGCACAGTCAAGTAAAACAGTCTCTTCTTCACTTGGGAAAAAATGCTCATAAAATGACAGATTGTCAATAATGTAGGGGAAAATAAACACTAGCAAATTAGGTGGCAATCAAAAAAATTACTTAAAGAAAAGAGATACGTCTAATTTTCATTCGAACTTCTAAAGAATAAAGGTTGTTTTCTGATGTTTTATGACAATGACTCGAGAAAAACAAGCTAAAGGAGGAGATATAAGTTAATCAAACAATGGTGGTCTCATTCTAAAGGTAAACAGTAGTTTTGGGGAAATCAGAAGTCTAATGTTAGAGACTTCTATCTTTCACATACAAATTTCCTGAAAATTTTTGGTATGGAGAATTAGACCCTCAATACATTGAATCTGTTTTCAAAACTACTGAAGACACTTGTCTTTCCTCTCACATCAGCATGACTGGACAAAGTATTTTCTCTTTCTATAAATCTGTCATATGCATTATGTAATGTTACTTTATTCTGCTAAAACTTGGCATATGCAACCCACAAATCTTATAGAAAGGTCAAGGCAGTGATGAGATTTTATTTCTCTTTCTTTTTCTTTTTTAACTCCCATCTTAAAATAGAAGTGAGTATAGTGTAGGTATGTTTTTGTCCTAGGAGTACATCTTAATATATTCTCAAGTCATGTTTCCACAAAATGACATATGGTATAGAATGGATTCATTGTGAAATAATATTACTTTATAAAAACACTTAAAAACTCCTGCTTTGAGAGGTTTAATAAAATTTGCTATTTTATAACAGAGGACGGCCATATAGTATATTAACATTTTCACCTGTGGGTCAATTGTGTCTTCCTAATCTATTGCTTGCTAGCAATGGCAATTTTATTACTGGAATCTTATTGTAGATGATTTTGGTGTGCTTATTGAGTGCCATACTTACTTTCCTATATTTTAATTCTTATTTTACAGTAAGTTTCTATTCTCATTTTCCATTTCTGCCTCACATATTCACTGAATTTATTTACAGTATAATTTATCCATATACAGTATGTTAATCCTGCTCCTATTTGTAGTCTTCATTACCCCACATCACATTTTAGTATGCTAACAGGATACCTAAACAGGCAAGTCTTCTACTTATCATCAATAAATGTTTAGAATTTAGAATAATAGGAGCTTTCAAACATATAATTACAGAGAGATGCTTTATTCAAAGAGAAAAGTGACACAGTAAAATAAAAGAAGAAAATTAATATGCCACTATATTTTTGGTTTATTCATTCAATAAATATTTACTTGCTGAGTAAAACATAATAATATATATTAGGATTTTGTATATTAATATGAAAAATCTGTATTAAATCATAGAATTGGCTAATTTTTTTGAGAGTGAGAAAGCTATAGAAGAAACTATTTTGCAACAAGAGGATTGAATGTAAATTTTAGCTAAGCAAGAAATTACTTGCTAATATTAGGTCTGAGCAGATTTTTAGAGACAAATAAAATGGTTCCAGAGCAATAATATGACAATATTTACTACTATAACATGTAGGACAATATCAAGTGCCCTAAAATCAAATTTTAAAAATGTATTAGCTCTAATAAGGTGGGTTCTAGATAGTCCTCTTCTTCTATATATCTATATCTATATCTATATCTATATCTATATCTATACCTATAGGGAAGGGTCTACAGGGTGTTCAGGTCTCACTACTAGATCATACTCATAGTGATATGCCTGTTTATAGCCTCCCAAGAGCTGGGATTACAGGTGCACACCATCACACCCAGTCTCAATTACTGTCTCAGCACATCCTGAGGTCCAGGCCGGCTCAGCAGGCTCAGAGATCGAGCCCCCGGCCCCTGCCCCAGCTTGCAGGTGCTTTAATCCATTGAGCTATTTGGCTGGCCCTAAATAGTACTCTTCTAAAAGACTTACTAGTCTTGGAGTCACTAGATTTTCAAATATAAAAGATATTCTTTTAATGAACACCCAGGTACCTTACTGAAGAACAGTACAACCAAAATGTTGCATGTGACTGATTTAATAATGTAAGTTCCTGTGTGAAGTGTTTATTAAACTGTCTGTAACTACAGTTTGCTGACTGTTCATTGGTGATTTAATTAAAGCTCTGTTGGTATTGATAAAATGGAGAATTTGTTACTTTTTCTATTACATCAAAATGTCCTAAAGAATAGTCATTTTCAGATTGCTTTTATTTATTACATTGTATTATAATTACTACATAATTTTTGTCATTAAATTGATTTATTTTGATGTTAAAGAAAAGAAAAATAAACAATGAAAACAATAGGATAAAGTTTCAAAACAGATGGTAGGAGAGCACCAAAGTTCAGGATGCCATGCATTCTTATCTTCAAATTAGCTGCTCATAATACCAGATGTAGGCATAAAAAGCTGATCCATCAGTATAGGCATATACCTTTTACCAAGCTAGTAGCAATTAGTAGTAGATCCATTTTAACTATCACATATGTATATTGTATTTCTTTCCCCTTCCTCATTTCTCCCTAGTGTAAGAGCAAATAAGACCTCTCATGAAAAAATGTACAATAGATATTGTGAAGTAGGAAGAAAATGTTCAAAAGGAAACACAAACTGGAATAAGATTAAAATTTATGGACTCCAATTTATTATATTTCAAAAAAATAAAGACTCATAGTTAGAATTAAATATAAAAATTATTGAACAATGAAAAACAGCAACGAAAGTGGGCTTCAGCTTTTATATAAGCATGCATTGACACATTAGTTGGCAAATTTATTTTCCAACGTGAGAGCAAAAAGAAGTGATATCTTCTGACTGTTATTTCTACAGTTACTTCATGAAATAAGTGATATTTTTATAGAATGAGGAAACATCTGTGATACGATTTATTTCTTTTATATGCATAAAGAATTTATTACATCATACACCAGCTAAAGTAACCTAAACATTAATAAACATATGGATAGAAAGTTTCTAATACTAAAAGAAAGAACACTATGCAATATGTAGTACATCGTCTTTTAAATTCAAGTACAGACATTCTTGGATTAGAAAAGTTGTAATGTTCAGTGGTTTGGGAAGTTGTTTCATTTTTCCTTTAAACAATGTCTGTCAGTATTTGGAAAAGTGATTATGTTTTTAGAATAGTTGTCCTGATTGCTGTAACAAATAAGGATTTTTCTCTTCACAAAATGGGGTTAGCATTTTCTATTTAGAAACTCATGATTTAGTCATAAAATAGTAAATAATAAGCAGAAAGAAGAACCAGTGACATGTATACTATTCTCCTCATTTTTCCTGGAGACAGGCGATATCACGCAACTAAGAGATGAAGCTCAGCCTCACAATGAAAAGTAAGAGTCAAGGATACATTTCATAGCACAGGTCTATACAATAATGCAACTAAAATATGCTAGGAAACTATTCCTTTCCAATAATTTCCAAAAGAACAAATCAAAACTGAAAGTTTTCTTAATTTATGGTATTTTTTCACTCATAGTTTAGAGATTATAATTTTAACTAATATTTTCTAAACTGATATTTTAATTAATATTTTATAAATATCTATTCAATTCCCATATTGCCTAAATTCTACCTGATGCTATTCCTTCTGTAATGATAAAGATACATAATAGGGAATTTGAAAAATCTATCTGTCCCCTAAATCAGTAATTTACTTTCTGAAAGCTACCAGAATTAAGCTTTTGAGAACTACGTAATATAATAAAAAATAAACAATAACCAAGAATATGAGGTAGATTTCTTTCTGGATTAAAAACTACTCAGTCTCATCCTGCTCACTCCTACCATCTTGCAGCCAGTTTTCCCCACCCTCTTGTACTCAGCCGTTTTTTTTTTTTTTCCTTTTCCCAGCCTCAACCTCTTCTCCCCCTCTGGGAACAGGCCTGTCCCAAAGGGCTGGTTCACTTTCATGTCTCTTTTACACCATCTGACCTATCCCAGATTTCTCACCCAGCTGGGCTCCTGTTCTATTGATGCCCACAACTATATAAAGGAGCTCCAGTTCATCATTAATTCCTATGATCTCCATTTAAGAATCTTTATGTTATCCTCACCTCTTTGTCCTCCCAGCAAAAGAGCAAGCTCTGGCAAGCCACTCAGGTGGAAGTGGACCAAAGACCCTATACTGACCCTAATCATTCTGGAGTCACAGATGTGGTTCCATACTCTGACCCCCACTGGGACTATCAGGGGCCCCAGATGCTAAGCCTGCATATGGCCTCGATGACTGGCTGCTTGATTGCCTGACTTAGGAAAATTTCACATAAGGCCACCAGTTACCAGAAACCATGTGAAATAACACAGTTCCCTAATGGAAACCACAACAAGTTCCTTTCTTGCCTTACTGACAGCTTATCCAAATATACTAATGTTGACCTTCAGTCAGCTGAGGGACGGACCCTTATTAATTTCCACTTCATTTCTCAATCTGCTCCTGAGATTCATGCCAAACTAAAGAAGACAGATCTTGGCCCTCATACCCTGCAGAGAGACCTACTTAACCTGGTTTTCTGTGTCCTTGACAATAGAATAGAACAATTAAAACAGGATAAGGAAGAGCATACTAGACTTAAATTCCAGCTCTTGGCTGCAGCATTTGGGGCTCCTATCAAATCCAAAGTTAAACAACATAGTGCCCAAGTTCCTCCTGGACCATGCTTCAAGTGCAGCAAGGAAGGACACTGGGCATGAGCCTACCCCAACCCACAGTCACCACCAGGACCTTGTTCTATCTGTAAGCAAGAGTCACTGAAATTGCAACTGTCCTGTCTGCCAGAGATTATGCAGTTTATCAAATTCCCTGCCCTCACAAAATATCACACCACAGCCACAGTACTCATCATTAACTGACCATGCTTGGTCTTGTTTTTGCAGAGGCTTGATGGGGCTCAGGGTTCACAGCCCCCATGGAGGTATCTTTGTCTGACCCCCAAGTCCTGCTGGACACCTCAGGTAGGATAATCACTTTTCTTCTTGACACAGGGACCACATAAAGTGTTCTTCCCAAGTTTTCAGGCCACTGCACTGGAGCTATGGGCCTTGTTGTGGAAGTTGATGACAAACCTACATAATCACTCCATACAAAACCCCTTCCTTGCCAATTCCATACACTTTTATTTACTCAGTTTTTTTGTCATCCCAACTTGCCACAGACTTCCCTTAGGCAGGGATATCTTCCAAAAATTCCACCTGTCTTTCACCTTCTTCCTTCCCACAGCAATCATCCTCCAAACTCAACCTCTTCATGCTGCCAGTTCATCCATTCCTCTTCCTCCTTCCCTGGTCAATCCCACAGTCAGGGACACTTCTAGTCCCACACATGCCACCCACACTACCCTAATACTAGTTCACTTCAGGGATCCCTTCCGCTGTGTTCCTCAATATCCAATAGCCCCCAAACAACAATGGAGACTTAAACCCATAATCCAATGTCTCCTAGCCAATGGTTTTCTTAAAACTGCCCATTCACCTCACAGAATTCCTAATCTCCTAATACTTAGACCTAATGTTACCTGCCATTTTGTTCAAGATCTCAAGGTTATCAACAATTCAGCTATACCAATCCACCCAGTGGTACCAACCCTCTGTACTACCTTCTCTCATATTCCCACTTCCGCTACAGCCTTGGACCTTGGAGACACCTTCTTCACTAGTCCCCCTATACCCTGACTGTCAGGACCTTTACATCTTGATGTGGACAGACCTAGATACTCTCTGGTCCCTACAGTTCACATGGATGGCCCTGCACTAGAAATTCAGGTAAAATCCTCACTTCTTTAGTCAGGCTCTGGATACTGACCAGGCAACTCTCCATCTCAAACATATAGCTCTCCTCCAGCCCATAGATGATCTTCTTCTCTATTTCCCCTCCCATGCTCTAGTTATACAGCATACAACTACCCTTCCCAACTTTCTCTCTAGTTGTAGATGTAGAGATCCTTGTCAGGAATTCTAGACCCTACTCCTCCTATAGATTGTTCCTTTCACAGGCTATTAAGAGGCCCTCTGAAAGGCCCTAGCTCTCACTTTACAAAACCCAACCCAATCCTTTACTCTGTGCACTACCTCTCAAAATCATAATAAGGACAAATAAAGGGTCCTTCACTTCAAGCAGTGGCGTACCTATCAAAACAGCTTGACCATACAGGTCATGGATGGGCCCCCTGTCTTCAGGCCCTTGCAGTAGTAGCCATGCTAACATAAGAGGCAAAAAGTTCATTCTAGGACTGGCAATCACTGTACACTCACCTCATTGCCCTAATGAGCTCATCTCACACAAGACACTCCCACCCGGATGACTCCTTCACCCTTACAACAGGTGCATCTGGTGTACTCTTCAACCACTATGTCCACTAGCAGTTCCCTTAACTTGGCCACCTTGCTACCCTCCTCTGATGGTTTCTCACCACAATTGCATTTCATTCTTACAGATGACCCTATCTCCTTCCCTCAAATCAATAACCTCCTTTCCCTACAGCCTCAGACACATGGTTTATAGAAGCAGCTCAACCAACATGGATACTCACTGAAAAGCAGGATATGCTATAGTTAGCAGGTCTACAGGGATGGAGACAAGTCCACTCCCACCAGTGGCATCTTCACATTAGGAAGAACTTATCACTCTCATGTGGGCTCTTACACTAACAATCTATACTGGCTCACAATATACATTTAGTATACTTCAGTCCCTTGCTGCCATCTACCAAGAAAGAGGTCTAATCAGCGCTAAAGGAACTCCAAGCGCCTCTCTTTCTCAAGCTTCTAGAAGCAGCACAACTTTTAAAGTAGGTATCAGTCATTCACTGTAGATGACACTAGATATCATCAGACCCTGTTTCTCAGGGCAGTACTTTTGTTGACACAGGCCAAGTTAGCTGCACAATAGACATACCCTTCTCATCTTCTTTCGCTTTTCTCAGACACCTCAATACTCTCCTAAACAACAACCAAACTGTAGGCAAAACATTCAGAGATGGATTTTCCATGGATCAAAGATTCTTCTCCCAGATGAATAGGCTTATGCATCATCACTGACTTATATAATTGCTTTCCTGTGGGCATCCAAGCTCTATATAAACTTCAAACTCCAACCACTCCTTAAAAACCATTATTCGTCAAGTCACTCAAGGTTGCCGTCTCTGTGCCAAATCGTCTCCTCAGAGACACTTACTTCCTCCTTGTTTCCCATCCCACCTTCATGGACACACTCCAGCAAAGACCTGCAGATAAATTTCACGAGCATTCCTCATTGTAAGACCAATAAATACCTTCTTACCTTTGTGTGCACTTTCTCAGGATGGATAGAGACCTTTTCTGCTGACTGAGAGAATGCACATATAGTTTCTAAAACTCTTATGCAAGAAATCATCCCTGATTTGGATTGCCCCAATCTATCCAGCTAGGTAATGGACTGTCTTATCTCTCAGATTAACCAGAACTCCTCAAGTCTAAACATTACTTGGCCACACCAACCACGATCTTCAGGGAAAGTACAAAAGGCAAACAGTCTTCTAAAAACAAAACTCACAAATCTTATTCTAGAGCTGCACCTGCTCTGGCCTCAGCTCCTTCCCTTAGCCCTAGTTTCACTCAGGGCACTTCCAAGGCACCACTTTTTTAAGTCCCTTTGCGCTTCTATATGGCAGACTATTCCTGCTTCCTAACTTTCCTACCTTGCAAAACCTTCCTCCCATCATGGACTGTATCCCAACCCTCTCCTTCCTCTGATACATTTCGAGACAACACACCATCACAACAGAAATAATTGTCAAGATCATTGGCCTTCCTTCCTGGTTCCATATCACACAGGGTAAGCAGTGTTCCACTCACTCCACCCCTTCCAATCCCAAACTCTTGCTTCCAGAGTGATCACTGTACCTTCTGTCCCCCACCCATCTCCACCTCAGTAAACAACTCTGATACATCCACAGTGCGAGCTTTCACCACCAATGAGCTTCTCATCCTGGCTGAGACCCTGTCACCAATGTCCACACAGAACTCATCATCCTGACAACCACCACAGTACCTACCAAGATGCCCTCTGTCAGCAGGAGAGAGCTAGAGAGAATCGTTGCCTCTTTAAACAACAAAAATATGAGAATGATGGGGCTGTGCTCATACTGCAGTCAGCCAGGTCACTGAGTCAGCATTTCCTCTTCTCCCTGGTTAACCTCAACTTCTGCTTTTGCTTCTCACACACACACAAAGCCTTCCCCAGTCAGTATCTGTTAGGACACCACATCACCCATAGAAATTCCATCCCCAACTCAGCCTGCTAAGTAACTCCCAGCTCCCTCCCTGGAGGGTTCTTGCCTCTCTTTGGCAGCCCGTCCTGCCAAGCGATACAGGTTTTCGTTATCTACCTCCCAGTTCTCATTTGCACCAGAGGAAGTAACCTGACACTACACATGATTGCAATCCCACTCTGTCAAAAGCTAAGAAATTTGAGGGAGATCGTAGATATAATCACACCATGAGGAGATGGATGAATGTTTTATGTTGTATTTAAATCTTGTTCTGAACCTGTTTTCCATATAACTTCTGGAGCATGGCAAAGGTAAATAGTTTTCTCAGTAAATAAAAACAAATAATTGTATGGCCTTTATCAGCCCAATTAGTTTTCTAATCTTTCTTACAATGTGGAGACTATTTGATCTCAAACAATGGGAATTACTCAATTCATGGCCTGTGCAAACTGTCAGAGAAGGGTAGCAATCATCAAAGACTGTTGCTTAAATTGTGGCCCCTTATTCTCTTGAAAAAAATGCCAAGTCCCTTCCCAAGAGAGCTATAATTTCTACAATCTGTAATATATATAAAAGAAATAAATATAGTAACTCTAGCTTTTAGGTAAAGAACACACAAAATATTCTTGCATAAGCTTAAGAAAATTGGAAATATATACTTTAAGCAACGTGGAAATATAAAAATATTCCTTAGAAAATCAATACTAACATTAGGCAGTACTATAGCGAGAGGAATTTTGAAAACATTTATAGAATCTTATATCTTTCAATAGAAAGCTTGGATTTTTATATACTGTTCCATTGATCCAGTACGTTGTTTTCCATCCATTGTTCATGTGTTTGCTTTTTTTTTTTTTATAAGAATACCACTTCGAGTTCAATAATACAAGAAAAGTGAATCTAGAAAAAAATCATTCTATAAAAATATAAAATAATATAATCTGTCTGTGCCTATATTGTACTTCTGTGAATTGTAAAGCATGATATATTTTGGAAACCATTACTTTTATCATTATCCCAGTATCAATAGCAAGACACAATAGTAAAAGAAAACAATCTATACATTAATGACATTTCTTTCCTCTTCTCTAACTCCATAACAATTTAATGCAAAAAATAAATTTTTGCTATATCATTTAAATGATAATCATAACTCTGATACACTTCTGTAAAACATACTTACATCCCTCTGGCCTAGATTATCTTTTCTTTCACTAACATACAACCACATAATACATTTATGTGAAATTTAATTAGTCTTGAACCATGATTTCTGAGAAATAGGAGACCCTGCTTTTGCTTACTTTTCACAAGACTCACTTAAAGAATTATGATGTGTTTTCCAGTATCTATGTGAAGTAGGACTGTCTCACTCTGTAGCTCACCCTCCTGTTCCCTAAGATTTTCACCATCACGTTAATATTGGGTATCATTGGGCCAGCGAGATAGCTCAGCAGACTGAAGCACCTGCTTAGTCATGGTCAGGTAAGCTCAGGAGCAGTGGTTGGATCTCTGGCACCACATTCTGTGTAAGCCCCACCCCCAGGGCTGGTTGAGCCAGCCAGAGGCTGGGCGTAGTGATGTATGCCCATAATCCCAGCACTGGAGTCGCTGAAAGCAGGAGGATCACATGAGTCCAAGCTGAGTTGTGAGACTCTGCACAGCCAAATACATTAAAAAAAAAATTGAGTGTAATTACAACCATATGGGATAGAATGATAAAGAAGGCAACATATACAGTAAACTACAACTTCAAAATTTTTTCTTGACATCTAAATATGATTTTTTCCTACTGGTTAGATGAAGGTTTTTCTTTTTCTTTTTTTTTTGAACAGGGGATTGAACTCATAGATGAAGTTTTTAAATCTATGCTGAATTGCTTTTATTTCCAATTTAATAAAGTAATTAAATGAGATCCTTTTGAATGTATAATATTTTAGGATTATCTGATAAATAATTTTGTAAAATATTTGTGGATGTAACATCTTTTTAGATGTCCTCATTAACAATAACATGGATATAGTGAAAGTAAAAGTGCTTTAATGATTTTTGACATTAAATGTCACAAAATAGTACAGTTATAAAAAAAATGTAGAGGGAAAGATTTGTTAATACCTAACTAGAAATAATGATAATTTTAAGTGGTAAGTTTTTGACACATTTTTCTTGCCTTATTATGTGACATCAAGACAAAAATACATTAACTACAACTTTTTTCTGCTTAATTTTTGCTTCCTTTTCCTATTCATAACTTACATTGTTCTCAGATTTCCACTTTAATGAATAATGATGTAATAAATTTGATTTGCATAAAATTTCCTCAGCTTGGTTTTTTTCATAGCATTACAGGCAAAATTATTTCACCTAAAATTTATTAATTGAAGGAGAAACTAGAAATTTGATCACTTAAGGCATGAGAAAATAAATTTTTCTTGTCTGAGCCAGAAATCCGGTATTTATTCTGGTAGGACTCACAAATTGATACAGGTGTCTTTCTAGAACTAAAATTACAGCAACAAAGCTTAGTAATCTTTGCAACTCTGGAATTGCATTGTCAAAGATCTTGGGACTTTCCTCAAAGATCTTGGCACTTTCAATTTTTTTTTTCCTTTCACAAAAAAAATGTATTATGTTAAAATAAAAAACAGCGAGGGCAGGGTGTGGAGGAAGAGGCAGGGAGAAAAGAATGAATGCAGTGGAAAGAAGCAAACATGTTGCATTAAAGACAATTTCTAACTATGACCGGATAAAGATATTAGAAAGACATTTTACCATCCCTGTATTTGTTCTGTTTATAATATGCCAAATGCCAAAGCCATTTATTTCTCAGAGATTAAGTTAACTATAACTGGTGGTTACTTATATATAGAATATGAGGCAAGAAATTTTATAAATTTCTTAATAGTTGGCAATTACAGAATTTCTACAATAATTTAAATGACAGTAAATATTTGGTGGCCATTTGATAGAAATTATAGCTATCTTAGCAGAGACAAACATCTGCCTATTCAGGCAAAACTGGTGGTAATAAACTTTTACTAAAAAACCCTTATGTTATATATTATTGCAATATAAAACTTTTCCTAAAATACAAAAAATTGAAGCATTATCACATTTATATTTTTGTGCAGACCTATAGTCTGAGGCATTGAGGTAACAAAGAAGGAAAAATAGCCAACAAGAATAAATCCATAGGTTGGTAGAGATTGTGGAGAATCTAAGCAAACCCTTAATTATAGATAGATAGATAGATAGATACACATATATACACATATATACATATAAATATATACATATATTTATATACATATAAATATATACATATATTTATATAC
>NDGM011191988.1:0-23899 GCA_002564305.1 Octomys mimax | reverse complement strand
GCTGATAACTCACTACTATTATAGACTATTGGACTATATTGGGTTATTTTGCTGAATTCAAGTACCCACAATCTTTAGACCAGTTTCAAGTATGCAAAAGTCCTTTAAAGACTTCTCCAAATACAGTTGCTCTAACTGCAGCGGAACAACCATCTCTGAAAAAACAAAATGAAAAAGGAGGATATGCTGGGAGCCACAAAGCTAGGAAATCAATCAACTGTATGTAGGTGGGACTTGGTCCAGTGCCTAAAGCAAATGAGCTATCTCACTCCTGAGATGAACATCTTGTCTATTTAAGATTAGCTATCAGCTGCTAGGCAACCTGGTCATGCGTTACTAATTTCACAAAAGTGTAAATAAAGGATAGTCTTGTTGTGAAAAAAAAACAAAAGGAAGGAAAAAATATATGTATACACAAGAGATTTAAGATATACAGCTTCCTCTTAGTTCACTAAGAATAAAAGTTTGTACTAATATTGTTTAGACAAGATATCATGTCTGTATCTTGTCCTCTAAATAACTACTATGAAGACAACAATATGCAATGTATTAATTACTGTAAATGTCATACTAACCTGTTTTAAAACTGTTTCATTGCTATTTTGTCTTTTTCTCATTAAAATGAATAAAAATTTTTAAAAAAGAAATTTTTGTCATAGGAAATTGAGACTTTGTATTTGAAACTGAAACTTTTATGCAGTTGAATTGACTAGTTGAGGTTAAAAACACAAATCCTTAATTTAATTCCTGCCTGAACTAGCTTCCATTGTTGAGCCATGAACATCTAGCAGATGGTTCCTGAGAATGACAATCTTACCTCTTACTGTTTGACATGAAGCAATTTTTTTTCCAACATGGTAATGTCCCTCTGCATTGAATTTTCAATCTATTCAGTCATTAAGGCATAGGGAAATAACCTCTATTAACTACATACAAGTAACTAACTATATACTATTAACTATATACTTCTTTTGAAATCTAATAGCAAAACAGCTAATTTAGCCCTTAAGTAATGTCTTCTTGTAGTTCTTTACAAAAGCAGCAAAGGATATTCAATTAATCTTAGCAATCTGATTCTTTCAAACCACTTCTCCAGGAAGTACAGACTGAATACACAAATTAATGGCCCTACAAGTTATCACAGATGACAGTTTCACCAAATGTTTTGCTACTGTGCAATAAAGGTAACTGGTTTTCTAGTCTATAATATGGTTTCTATTGAACACTGCCCAAACACTGAGGCAGTTCACTGCTTATCAGCATGTCATTATGGACTATTCCATCTAAAATGGTGTACCTAAAGTACTCATCTGAGCACTGTATAGGTCACAGGTGGCAAACCTATGGCACGTGTGCTGCAGCAAGCTGTTTGTATCACTGAAAGCTCTAAAAGGTTCACCATCACTGGTATAGAGTATGAACTAAATTGCTATAACAATATGATGACAAAACACAGTGAGTGAAACATAGAAGTGTATTTTTTTTTTTTTTTTTTTTTTNGAACCAGGGATTGAACTCTGAAACACAGACATGTATTCTTGACCTTGAAACAATATAGTGATACACAGGTGGTTGAGGAAGGGCAATCAGTAGTTGATTTTCTGCCAGATGGCCATCCAGGGATCTAGACTGCTTATTGCTCTGCTATCCTATCACAAGATTTGTAGCTCTGGGTTGAAGACAGTTGTTACTATTATAATTTGCTACATTCTAGTCAGTGGGGAAAAGGGTAAGGTAGGTAAAGTCCAGGACAACTACCTTATGTTTAAAAAGATAACCCTAGACCAGGCATGGTGGAGCACTTGGAAGGCTGAGGCAACAGGATTGCCACAAGTTTGAGGCCAGCCTAGGCTATACAGTGCATTCAAGGCCAGCCAGAGCTACATAGCAAGACCCTGTTGATAGACAGACAGACAGACAGACAGACAGACAGACAGATAGACAGACAGATAGACAGACCAACCGACCGACCTTGAAGCTGTTCATGTCACTTTTGTTCATATCTAATGGGGCCAAAGCTAAACATACAGCCATATCTACATGGTAGGAAAAGTTGAAATATAAAGCCCTATGCAGCAACCATAGAGCCAGCTAAACTGTATGGCTTTTAACATGGGGAGGATTGGAGAAGAATTAGTTGTCTCTACCATACCCTCATAAAACCTATTCTCAACAGTCCTCAGAGAAATTCTTTTAAAGCATATTTCAGACTATGGCTCCTCTAGTCAAACCTTCCACTGCCTTTCTATTTCCTTTAGCATAAAAACCAAAGTCTTTGCCATGGCTTACTAGTCCTTACACATACACTCATTATTTCTCTAGCTTCATTTCCTAGTACTGATGTTTCTCAGTTTACATGCGTGTTATGCCTCATATGCTCATCATAAGTTAGAAACATAATTTGAAAATATATTTAATATACCTAACATCAATTTAACAATACAGTGCACTGTAGAGTTACTATCAGTTGTTTATATTTACAATCAAGTGACTGACTGGTTTTTCCAGCTCCCTGCTGCCACTCTCAGCTTTACAAAAGTACTACTGTTTTACATATACCTGTCATGACAAAAGTTCAAAATTAGAAGAATTATTTCTAATAAATCCGCATTTGTTTTATATCACTGTTAAGTTGAAATATCATTAAATCAAATCATCAGAAATTCATCCAACAGAAGTCATGGGTCATTTGTACTCTTCCCACAAAATAAACACCAAGTAGACTAAATATCTATATATGAAACATACAGCTATAAAGCCATTAGAAGAAAAATTTAAAATGTATTTGCAACCATAGGTAATGAAATAGTTCTTGAGGAAGGTCGCCAAAGTATAAACAACATGAATAAATTTTGATAGAATTGACTCTATAAATACTTAAGGACTTGCTTTTCAACAAAGCACACCACAAAGTTAGAAGACAAAAATCCTAGAATATGCTTGCAACCACTAAAAACACCAAAGGATTAATATCCAATAAATGTTATAAAAATAAATAAATAAAAACTTATCAAAAACTAAAAGAAAATGCAACTGAATTTTGTTTTTCTTTTTTTAAATTTTGTTTTTCAATTGAAATTTTGATAAGAATAGAAACAGACAATTCATGGAAATTACCTTTACCTGGTAAAACTCAGGATACCCCACTAAATTTGAATTGCAAATAAATACTACGTTTACTCTGTTGTAAGAATATCCTAAACATTGTACCATACTGCACATTTATACTAAAAAATTACTTTTTGTTTACCTGAAATTCAAATTTAACAAGGCATTCTAGATTTTTATTTGCTAAATTAGGCAAATGTAAGTAAATTATAAAAGTCTAATAAGTACATGATAAGAAGCCCAACTTCACTAATAAAAGAAATGAATATAACATTTTATCCATTATATTAATATATTTGTTCCTCAGAACTAAATTCAGAATGCTCAGCAATCCAGGCACTGGACCTAAGAGTTTGAGAGAAAAAGACAAGGGAAAACCTGGCTACTGCTCCAGCTGGCAACAGACCTAGGCATCATCCACATTTCACTGGTTTAGATGTATGCAAAATGCTAGAGTTACAGGGTTAAAAAGGCTTCCACCCTATTTCAGAAGGCCTGGGAGGCTAAGCACTGTGCCCCTGAGAAGCTGTAAATGAGAAGCCAAAGGTGCAGTGGAGACCCCAGAAGGTTGGAAAAGCCAGGAACATGGATTGTCTAAGGAAAACCACATGGAAGGAGCAAAGAAGGCCCATGGGAGAAGCCAAAGGACCTACAACCACTGGAACTGCCACAGGGGTGGAGCCACACAGGCCCTTGGATCTCACAACTTGTTACAGATTGCCTTAGATGCTGAACATGGAACAACAGGACTTAATCTTTGCCCTGCTAGATTTTGGATTTGCTTTGGTCCGAATCCTTTGTATTCCCATTTGTAATTTTTGGAATGAAAATGTTTATCTTGTACCACTGAATGTTGGAAGGGTTTAACTTTCATCTGTATAGGCGCTTGAAGTTTGCCTTAAATCTGAGAGGAGATTTAGGACGGGTTTTTCGGCAATGCTAAAACTGTTAGGACTTTGACAACTCTTGCAGATGGATTAAATGCCTTTTGCATAGAGGGATATCCATGAGTCTTTGGGAGGCCTGGGGTAAAAATGTTATGGTTCTTATGTAATATAATGTTGACAGACTTAATACTGGCTCTTAAGGATTGTTAAACTTGTGTTGTAATGTTCAAGTTATGAAATGATAAGAATAAGCATGTCTTTGTATCTGGAAACCACTTAAGGAAATGTGTCTGGTTGGTAAGTTGACAAGCAGTAGATTTTTTATGGCTGATACAGTGTGTCCACTTGAGAAGTTTAGTAGAAATTTCAGTGCCTCAACAGGAGGCTAAGGTTCTCACTTTCTGAATATCTTGAGCCTGTACAAGAGGAGGGCACACTACCTGGCAGGCACAAAGACCCAAGTTCGATCCCGAGCACCGCATATCATGCTGGTCACCAAAACTAGGTATAGTGGTGCATGCCTGCAATCCCAGAGCAGGAGAGACTGACACAGAAGCATTACTACAAGTCTGAGTTGCATAGCAAGACCCTGTATGAGAGACAGAGACACAGACAGACAGACAGACAGACAGACAGACAAGAGATTATTTCTAAAAAGAGGAAGGTACAGAGATAGTGGGTGGTAGCCAGCATCTAAAGGAGAAAAAAAGACTTGCACTCCCCCAAGACATCTTTTGTTCTTGTTGCTTTACTGTCTTCTGCCCCTGAACTGTTGCCCCTATGCCATGCCACCCTGTGTTGGAGGCCACTGATTATGGACTGAAACATCCACAAACTGTGAGCTAAAACCTTTCATTCTTTAATTTGGGGTGTCAGGTATTTTGTCTCAGCAATGAGAGAAAAGTAACTAAAACAATTAGCAAAGACTAGAAAATATGCTTTATGGGAAAACCTTTGTTTTTTCCAGTTCACCATAGAAGATCACCTAACCTAGTATTTTAAAATCACTAGGCAATAAAGGCCAAACTACCCAGTACCTGTGTACAGAGATGAGATGGTTTTCAATCCATTTATCATACTGTAGAGAGCAAAGAAATAATTCCAGTACCCACACTCAGTCATCGAAGATACTATTTTCTCAGCAAACTATAGTACTGATTAATTAACTATAAATTTATAAAGCTTAAATAAGGTTAAAAATATACAAATATATAGTAGAAAAACAATAACTGTAATAATACTTATATAGGGGAAAAATTTAAACTGAACCATTACATGAGAGATCAATTTGGAAAAATGCTAACATTCCACTAATTACAAATTATAGTGCTTTATTTTACTCTGTAGAATAAAAAAAAATCCAAATATTAAACAACTGAAATAATTTATATAAATGGTGCTTTGACATAATAATTGAAGTAAAATGATTTAGATACTAAAATGCCTCAGCCTACCTTACCATATAAAAGGCACAGAACATAACCACTAAATGTTTTAAAATAATTGCTAATTTTCTAAAAGTTATTACTTCTAACTCTAAAAACAGCAAAATTTTAAATTCAACACCTATGAAGACTAATTTTGGCAGATACATGATATAACATACTCCTACAGAGTAAAAAATAAGCATAAAAGTAACAATGTTCATCACATTAAAGAACTTCCACAAGTAACATAATACTTTTTAACTATATATAGGGATAATCCTAAAGTAGTCTGAGTTTCAGTGAAATAATTCTGAGATTGGTAGACAGAAGACAATGCTCATTAAGTCATTTCTTGTAGGGTTTCAGAAGAAATACAAAGTCAGAACTATATTAGCACAATAACTAATAGTAGTATGTTTGACATAAATGTGAAGACCTAAAGAGTACCTACTTTTCAAGAAGAGAAAAGAAAGGATTGTTCTGCTCTTGCCCCAAGCTGGGAACAGGAAACCTCAAAACCAGTTTTAAATCTGACCCAATCAATCAATCTTTAAATTTTCCTTACTATTTGTACTTAAGTATTCAGCTAATCAGCACCTAAATTTAGTTACCTCCTCAAAGCCAGATTAAACTCTAAATCTAAACCTGGCCAATCCTTATGTTGTCTCACTTTTGAAAACCTGCAAGTCTCAAAATTCCAAGCTTCCTCACAACCCTACATAAAACATTTCTGACTGTTTGGAAAACTGTGCTTTCCAAGCATATTGTTCTCCCTTGCTTAGCAAGTCTGCAAGTTTTGTTTCAGCTATACTTCAGTGGTGATCTTTTCATCAGTAACATAGTAAGCACTACAGTTATATGCATATTAACTTTCTCTTCATGTAGGTCAGAAAAATATTTTTGTTATAATAACCTAGGTATATGACAAGTTGCAAGTCTCCATCACAAAGAATAATCATTATCCTTTTCCCCTAACATACAACTATACTAGCAAAGGTTGGTGTCCTCCTTTACAGAGGCAGCTTCACATTACCTTGGTCAAAATATAGCCAACAGACATAATTACAGAACTATTACATCTAACCACTAAAACTTATTCTAACAGTTGAATATTATCAAATAATCTTCAAACAAAACTGCTTAAATGTTTAGATATTCTTTTTTATCTAATGAAAATGACAGTCTAGGATGGTTTTATAAAATCTAAAAACCTAAATTCAGAACCCTATAGTACACAGAGAGAGAGAAAGAGAAAGAGAGAGAGAAAGAGAGAGAGAGAGAGACAGACAGACAGACATTTATATGTCGTTTTATTTATTTATTTTTTGGTGCCAGAAATCAAACACAGGACCTTGCACTTGCCAGGCAGGCACTGTGCCACTGAGTTTTGTCCTGGGCCCTACATATAATTTTACTTTTATGTTAAAGAAAAAGAAAAACCAAAATTCCAATACAGGATTATAGGAGGATAACAATGGTTAATACATTATGTATTGTTATCTTTCAATTAGTTAGAGTACAAGATACCAGCCAAAATCCTATCTTTGACTTATTTATGAAAACATTTAAATTTCCAAATGTAGAAAATAGACTATTAAAAGGTCCCATCAATTAACAAAAATGATGTACTCATTGAAAATAAACTGTTTCAGAAGGAAAATAAAAACCATAATGCCATTTTGTCTACTCAGCTTGACATATAATTACCTTATATATCTCATTTTCTATTCCAAATCCACATTATTCTCAGAGTCCAAATATCATATAAATACTTCCTTTTCAACTGGCGACATGAATCCTTTCACACAGGCTGCTTTACCCAAATACGTTCAAATACAACTGAGAACTAGCTCTTTGGGCTGTTTTTGGAAAACAATACTAAACAGTAAGTTATAGTTTACCAAAACTAGTGAATTTCGCCTCAAAGTTGAATAGGACCCAGCTGTTTGGCACATGCCTGTGACCCTAGCACCCAGGAGGCTGAGGCAGGAGAATTCTTGCAAGCTCCAGGCTACCCTGGGCTACACAGTCAATTTGAGGACAACCTGGACTATACAGAGCTAGACCTTGCTTCAAAAACCAAAACAAAACAAAACAAAAATCTGAGGACTTCAGACACTGAATTCACCACTGATTCAAGTGGCAAAATGAGCAGTAGAGTATGTATAAAAAGACCTAGTCACACAAGTGCAATATTAGATTTATCCAAAAATTGTCAAATTTATTTACTGGAAAAGAATACATAGAAAGGCAGCTTAGCTCAATATAAACATACAAAACTACATTTTGGTGGCATATGCATATAATCCCAGCATTCTGAGAAGCTGAAGGAGGATCAAAGTTCAAGCCCAGCCCGGGCAACTTAACAATTTAAGGAGACCCTGTCTCAAAATTTAAAAATTTTTAAAGGATCTAGGAATACCCTGCCTTCAGTCCTCAGCACCATAGGAGGGAGGGAGGAGACCTACATTTTGAGCTAAGTGACCTTGAATAGTTTATTTTAATATCTCTCAGTTTCCTATCTATATAACAAGTATTCCATTTCACAGGACTCTCAAGATTATATGGAATGATAACAACTGGCAACTTTAAAAGCCAACAAGACAAACTTCCAAGTTACTACATTTGTCTAACATGTATAGAAAGTCATTTAACCCAAGTCTGTCTCCTTATGTGCCAACTAATGAAGCTAACATGTACCCTACACATTTTATGGGGTGTTTGTGACAATCACATATGAAAACTAATGGAAAAAGGATTTCTGAAAGATAATTATATAACTGTATTATCTAATTAAATATATATAAAAAATGAAGGAAATTCATATTAGCAAACCTGTTATAACCTGGGATTGTATATAACATCCAAACTAAATTAATTTTAAAAATTCATAGTTGAAAGCAAATAAAAAACATCAGAAATACTGCCAATCAAAAAAAAAAAAAATCAGGGCCATTATAATTAGTTTAAAATTAGTTTCTCTTCCATGCAACAAATGAACCAAATTAGCTTAGCTATTCAACAAACTAAAAGCAGAAAAAAACATAGCCTTTTGTGTCATTTGGACCCTGATCATTTAAAAACTACCATATCTACTGCCAATGCATGGAAAGAAGGAAAGGAGGGGTGGCAAAGACCAAGTATTAGGGTATGGATCTTAAACATCCCCACAGGCTCAGATGCTATAGGCTTGGCCTCCAGCTATGGTGCTACTGGGATGTTGTGAAAACTTTGAAGATGGAAGTAAGGATCCTGAGAATATGCCCTTGAAGGGGGTGCCAGGACCCCAGCCACTTTCTCACACCCTTCATCCATGCTTTCCTACCACCAGAAGGTATATAGACTTTCACGTTTCATGCCATATATGTATGGTGCTGCACAGCTCAAAGTGGAGGGTCATGTGATACGCATTGAAATCACAGTGATCCAAAGGAAATCTTCCCTCCTATAAGGTATTTACGTAAGTATTCTGTCCCATCAACAGAAACCTAACAGAAAAAAGAAGAGAGGGAGGGAAGGGATAGGGAAGGAAAAGAAATGAAAAATTATGTGGCTTCTCAAGCGGCACTGACATTTTGAACTGGATTATTTTGTTGTTGGGAGGTGGTTTGCACACTGTAGGATGTTTGGTAACATACACACACACACACACACACATAGTTGTAACAACCAAAACTGTCTCTAAACATTGTCAGATAGTCTCAAGGTAGACTGGATGGCACAAAGTTACCTCAGTTAGGACCTACTGGTCTACACCCACAATATAAAGACCGATCAGTTTCACTGTATCCATTAAAATAAATTCTAACATTTATGACACAGTTGTCTCTGTAGATTAATGACTCAGAGTGGAGCCTGTAACTAATAGTTTCAAAATCAAGAACCAAATAAAAGAATGCTGCCTGTAGGGTAGTAACAACTTCAAAATGTAGCTGTGGTGCCAGACATTGTGACACATGCCTGTAATCCCAGCACTGCGAAGGCTGAGACACAAGGATCTTTGTGAGTTTAACACTGGCCTGGGCTACATATAGTGAGCTCAAGGCCAACCTGAATTTCACAGTGCAACCCTGTCTCAAAAAAGTAAAGCAAAGCAGCACTGCAGCTGTGGTAATTAGTTATGGTTATCACTTCCATCAACAGTCCTTTTTTACTTAATTCTAAGAATTTTCTTTTGGGTGTTCTTTTGGGGTGACAACTTACTTGGTTAACCTGTCACTAAGGCTTAGTCTCATTAGCCATTTAGTGTTTACATAGAAAAAAGAAGCCTGAATATTTTAATTTTTAAGCAATGAAATTTAAATCAAAATTAAGTATTATTTAAATCATTTAAATACAGTATACTCTGACACAGTACTAGGTAAAAAGTAAACAAACTAGTACTTGGCTATCATTGCAAATATATATACATGTTAAAGGTAATATACAGAAATAAAGTAACTACAGGTGAATCTTACAAATTATATTCAGCTGCCTAATATGTTCCATCCCTGAGCTATACACATTGTTTTACACAAGAAATAACTTCTACACATTTACATTAGTAGCCTGAATTTTAAAAAAGTTTAAAATTTGTCTGTACAAATATATATATATAAATATATATATAATATATAAATATATATTATAATTATATATAAATATATAAAAATAATATATATTTAAAAAATTATATATATATATATATATATATATATATATATATTTTTTTTTTTTTTTTTAATGGATTTGGTACAGGGTTTCACTCCACAGCTTTCAGCCTCCCCAGCGCTGGAGTTACAGGAATGTGCCACCATGCCCAGTCTCAGTGGCTTGATCAGCACACCTGGGGGCAGGGCAGGCACAATGTGTGGTTCGGGGATCAAACCCCAGTCTCTGCACTTGCCTATGCAGGTGCTTAGTCCACTGAGCTATCTTGCTACTCGGCACAATCACCAATGCCCTCAATGAGCCTGAATTTAAAAAGAACCACAAAAATCTTGGAAATCATAGGCCATTTAATAGTCAATTCTGCCAAATGTAGTAGCACATGTCCACAGTCCCAGCACTGGAGAGGCTGAGGCAGGTGGACTGCAAGTTGAAGGTCAGCCAGTGCTGTGTAGTGAGTTCAAGGCCAGCCTGAAGCACATAGCAACACCCTGTCTCAAAGCACAACAACAACAAAAATAGTCAATTCTATTTTATACCACACACAGTATCTGACACTCTTAAAGAAGTTAACTGTGAATATGCTATAGAAATACAGCAGATTTAAAATTTGTGAACTGCAACAGATGAGGCCACCCCTCTACATTTATATTTGTGGAGGGCTCCTGTTTAGTGATGAAGGACTTGATTATTCAGATCAACTCTCCCAACAAAAGCTTATAAAGCTAAACAAAATACAAATTTAACCAAAAAAAACCCTCCAAAATTAACCATAAAGTTGCAATGGTGTAACTTTCATCTTTCACTGGTTCAAACCTGAAGTACTCATTCACAAAGTAATAAAACTGCAACAAGCTCAGTTTGACTGTACACACATATAATCCCACAATTTTAAGAGACTGAGGCAGGAGCATTATAAGTGAGCCTACCCTGTGCAACTTAGCAAGACGCGGTCTCAAAAATAAAAAAGGGCTGAGAATATAACCTAGTTCCCTGGGATTAATCACTATGGAACTTTGGTGTAATACATACACTTAAACAGTGGAAACCTGTCTAAACTCTTCACACACATGCCCTCTATCACTCTCTATTGTAAACTGCAACATTTCAAGCCGACTCCATTTTTTCACTGTGAGCCCTGTCAACGCTACTGAGTAACAGCACCAGAAAAAACTACCACTGCACAATGACAAATCAAATATCAGAATTTATTTCATTTGATAAAAATTATACCAATGGCAAATAAAACTAAGGGAAATATAGTAAAACAAGCAAGATTTGAGGAATTCTTTTGTTAACAATGACTCTCAGGGAGACTCAAATTAGTACTGCGATTCCTTAGCCATTCTTGTGCTCTTTCAAGCCCTTTTCATGCCCCATTTCTTAAGCTATGGGCCAAGGGGGAGAAAAAGTACAAAAAAACAGAATGAACTAATCAGCATGTATTTATGCATTTAGTCCACTCTAACTTTATTCCCACAGGTTTTTCTTCATTCTCTATTCCAAGGAAGAAATTTATGTTTATTCATCTCTGAATTCCTAAAACCTAACCAAATGCCCTTCAGATAAAGTCATCTTACATGGCAAGTGATGGACAGGAACAAGAGATAGAGAAATTAAAGAAAGAGAGATCTCACCTTCATAGTACCTATAGATGCTGGTTGCAGAAAGCCAATCAACTAATAAAAAACCAGTGAGTACAGCCCCATTGCCTGCCCTCTTTTCTCTCGATGCCAACAAAAACTCAAAGGAAGAAAAAAAGTAGGTTTTCTTTTCAGAAATATAAACCTTGACCATTCCCGAGTTCCATATTCATATTCACGCACATGCAATATGTCCACATGGAGATAGTTACAGGCTTAACTGCACGGACTCCAAGCCAGACTGCTTGGGAATGAATCCCAGCTCCCTCGCTCACAAATTGGTTAACTTAAGGCAGCTATCTGTGTCTCCATTTTCTCACATGTAAAATTGGGACAACAGGGCTGGCCAAATAGCTCAGCAGATTAAAGCACCTGCTTAGGCAGACTCAGGGGTCGGGAGTTTGATCCCCTGGCCTGCTGTGCTAGTGTCACTCCAAGGGTGCACTGAGAGGGTGACTGAGACTGGGCATGGTGGCACACACCTGTAATCCCAGCTCCTTGGGAGGCTGTAAACAGGAGGATCACTACAAATCCAATCTACGCAGCAAGACCCTGTACACCCTGTCCTTAAAAAAGAAGAAAAAAAAAATTGGGACAATAAATCTTAAAAGAAAAAAATATTTAGGATAAAATATATACAAAAAGACTAAAACACCCTGCCTAAAACAGTCTATATTTACACTGTGCACACTATTATTACTTTCTAATATTACTATATCCAACAAGCATCTAAAGCTTGTTCAAAACTGAATTTCCTCCCAAACTACATTCTCTGTGTCCTCTCATTTCCTGTTCTCCTTGTTTCAGCTTAAATCTAAGAAGCTATTAGTTTTCCCTTTTCCTCACTCTTCACAACAAGTCTGCTTAAAACGTTACAGATTCTACCTCTTACTATCATCTCCTACCACCTTCCTGGCTTGGAAGTACCACCACCTGGTCCCCCAAGACATAGTAACATCCACCAATCTCTCCATTTTTATTTCACCTACCATCCTAAGACTATATAGTAAACTCTTCTCACAAAAAAGCTTAAACCACATGCCATTTTCTTTTTCTTTTTTTTTGCGGAACCGGAGATTGAACTCAGACCCTTGCGCTCACCAGGGAAGCGCTTATTATACTGAGCCATCACCCCGGCCCCTACATGCCATTTTCTTGATACAAACCTTTGCCACTACACTTACACTATTACTTCAATACAGCCTACAAGTACCCCCAGGAACCCAGCAAACCTTTCCACCATCAGCTGCACCACTTTCCTCTCTTCTTACTGGGCTCTGAGCATTCTCATCTTGCTGTTTCTTGTCAGCTTTTGGGCTTCTTTATATCTCAGAAACACGACCTGTGCTCAGAGACAGAAGAATATAGTCATTTGGCGCATGGGCTTTCAAGTCAGATTGTCCAAATCCAGATGTTTTTATTATACTTTAGCTTATCCTGTGTCAGTTTCCTTCTCTATAAAAATAGAAATATCATTATTTACCTCATAAGATCATTATAAGACAGTAGTGTTTAGCACACTACCTTATGCATGGTAGGCTGGCTCTATCTAAGTGCTCAATGCCATTATAATCCCTCCCCAAGACGTCCTGATTCAAACTCTTCCTCTCCTTTTAACTGCCTTCTCTAAAAAGCCCTAAAACAACTTTTGTTTCCCAATGGCCTTCTCTTAGCTTCCTTTATTTCACTGGACTTAGTCTTTTGTGAAATTGTACTTGTTTCTTTGTCCTTTCCTTTCCCAATTATATGTGCTTTTTTGTTTCCTATTTCCCTACGGTAGCATAAAGCTGGAGACTATTCTTCACTGCTCTATTTCTAGTTCTGACTCAGAATCTGACTTCTGATCGCACATATCTTATGCAAGCTTGAGACTGACGCAAATCTCTTAATTAACAATGCCATACTTAGAAGGCCTTTCATTTTCATACTCATGATCTCATTTAACCCTTGAAAAAGCAACAGCAGCTATACCATCATCTCCCATTTTAGAGATATAAAAAGGAAGTTTCAAGTTTAGACAACTTGTCATTAAGCACAAATCTTATAACTAGTACTGTAGAACAAAATATAAGGCAGCCCTGCTTTCTAAGGCCCCACCCACTAGGATGAGAAGATACTACACCACTGAAGTCAATTTACAGAAATGTGATCTCTTAATCTCTTGTATAAATACACCCTGAGGTGTGTTAAATATTTTTCTCTTCCAAATTCCTAATAAGCACTTGTCCCAGTGTTTGAGAAGTACTGCAATGTAGTGCTAACTCATCATTTATGTTCTAACAATAGATGGGAGTCTGTCAAACCATTTAAGTCAGGTAGGATGACTGAGTATTCTAAGCTGACACAACTCCCTAAAACTAGCGTATCTGTTTTGAGCATAAGTTCCAGTTCCAGCATGCTAACAGCTTTCTCTCCAAAACTCAGAGCACGGCAGTGCTGAGATCACTGTACTAATGATACCAGTCACTTATTGATCCCTGATCCATCAGGTTCCCTAACAATACCTCACATTAGCCTCAGGCGAGTGTCATGATCATATGGGGTGGGGCAGGGAGTGTGAGTGGTACCAAAACTGAGAGAAAAGTCCCTATCTATAAGTCCCTACCTATAAACGGCTATGGGCTACCAAATCCTGAAAAATCAACAATTGTCCGTCTAAGCTTTCTATAGCATTTTTACACGCTTATGTTAGCTCACGTGCTTTCAGGATGTTCCTGGTCCTGTAGGAGTGACAATTAGAGAGGGTAGGGTGGCATCCCTGCCTTCCCTCTAATGGACAAAAGAGAAAGCTGAGGCAACAGACGGTTTATCTTACTAACTTGTCCTCAATGATACGGACATTTCAGGTAACCCCAAAGAAACCAGACACAGGGCTAGTCTCTGAAGGGTCGAGGGAATGAAGAATAAGAATCCAAACCCGTTTATCAAGAAACCTTAAAAAGAGACGCTCCATTTTTACGTCTCACCTTCCCGGGCCTCGAACGCGGGCTCCAGGATTTTCTGCGCGGGGGAGAAGGTGCGGCCCTGCCCTGGCCTCCCCGCACCCTGGGCCCGGGGCAGCACCTGGCCCTGCGCCACGCCGCGCAGCTCCCTGGTCACGCGCCCCACATCCGCCACCTCACCGGCAGAGCCGGCACGGGCAAGCCCCGCAAGCCTGTGGTACTGCAGGGATTCTCACAAACTTACAGTTTTCCTACAGCGTGCGCGTCACGGCGGTGACGTCACGGCCACGGCGCCGGGGAGGTCCGGCCGCCCGTAGCGCGGGCCGGCCCAAGCCCCGCCCCCAGCGCCGCCGCGGGAGAGACGCCCGAGCACCGCGACCCGCCTCTGCCGCGGCCCGCGCGCAGGCGCAGACGGCCCGTGCGGGTGGGCTTTGCGGGATAGAACGTGCGGGGCAGCGATTCTCTAGATTTGTTAAAGTTTATTCACCGGGCTGAGGTGGGCTGGGGAGAACGAGCAGCAGGGGTCAGGGATCCTAGGGATGCAGCACACAAACTGTTGCTTGAGGGTTGAAGTAGGACGTCAGGGTTCTCACTCTGTCCAGACATTGCCTTGCTTCCCTCACGTGTACGGTGAAAGTTGTCCACGTGTGGAAACAGCCATTGCGTTCCACCCGTGCTGGAACCATGACAGCCCTGACCAGTGCTCCCGTGAGTCCCGGATGACCCGGTTCCCAGCAGGCTCCGCCCCGGCCCGCCCTTCTCAGGTTGACCCCGCCCACTCCGCGCCCCGCCTGGCGTGGCCCCGCCCACCAGGACTCTACCCCACCCCACCCCGGGCCCGCCCTTCCGGCTCCGGCTCCGGCTCCGGCTCCTGCTCCTGCTCCTGCTCCTGCTCCTGCTCCCAGCTAGCGTTCTCCCCGCCCCCGTCCTGGTTCCCTCTAGCCCCGCCCAGCTCTCGATCCTCTTCGGGTCCTTTCTTTGCAGGCTTTAGCTGCTCCCTTTCCTACTAACGTCCTCTTTCGGCCCAATGAGGTACGTTGTAGGTCCCTTTTGATCTCTTAAATTTAACAAGCGCGATCTGTGTAAGCGTGCGTGTAAACTTTCCAACCTCGGCCGCCCACGTGACAATACCTTCTGTGTCCGATTGGGACTCTCCTTTTCACACTCCTAGAAACTAGGATCTCTGGTTAAAAGATGGCTTGGTAGAAGGAAAAATGTGGGCGCAAAAAGCTGACAAATCGTAACTTGATTTCTAGGTTCTTATTACTCTCACAAGCGGAAAAATAAATCTTATGATGTAAGTGACTCAATTAATCTTGGGGCAAGAAATAAAGAATGGGAAAAACAAGCCCGGGTTAGGGGTGGAACAGATGGTAAGGAAGACGTATTGAGAATAACAAGAAACACTTTTTATAACTTACTTGCAACCATGACAAATGACCAGATCAGGAATTTTGCTACGCAGCTCCAGTGTAGGTGAAACTTAAAACAATGGTTTGTTTACAAACTCATTAGGAAAGGATGATGGGGGAGGTAAACTCCTGTAGATCGCAGTTGGTTAAAAATCTTTTTCTGAAAAAATATTCTCAAGGTTTTTGAAAATTTCTAATTTGAATAATGCTCATACATCTTAATATTTGATTGAATAATTAAATGTGTGGAAAAAGTCCATTATAATTTTATCAGATATGTATACATTTTGTTCTCTGCAGTAAAAGTACAGAAAAAGCACTTTAATTGCTTCACATACCTTTACAATAGTTTATATTTTTCTTTACAAAAGTACAATTTTTTCTGAGTGCTGTAGTGAACACCTGTCATTTCAGCTGCTCCAGAGGTTGAGGCAGGATCATAGATCCTGTTGTTCAAAGTGAACAACAGCAAGTCTGTTGGATCGTAGATTTCAGCCCAGCATGGGCAGTTTAGGGAATGGAGATGTAATAAAATGGTTGATAGCCCCTAGATTTGATGGGGGGGTACATTTTTATTACTTTTAAATTATCGATTTCATGATGTACGTACTTACAAAATGATTTATGAATACCGTGCCCCAAAATGGCAAGATTCCAGATATACCTTAGTCTCAAGGTAAATGTTATCAGCCATGATTTTAGAGAAAAAATTGGCAAAGAAACATACAACATATATATTAAATGTTTTTATTATAAGGTTGCCTCTGAAAGATGGTATTACAAAATGTATTCTCATTCAAGTTTTTTTTAATCTATTGATGAAGGAAAGAAAGAAATTTATTAAATAAAAGCCTGGCAAACAAAAATATTCAAAGTAGGGAACTCAGGGAATATAAAGTAAAAATGTGTGTGAAAATACACAATCAAACTCAGCCAAGTTTCTGTAGCAAACAGGAATTTGATTAGATGGGTAGTAAGAGGCTAGGGTCAAAGTGGTGATATTAGAGAGAAAAACTGGAAGAGAGCTGCTTTAAGGAAATAAAACTGTGTTCTCTTGTGATTCTTTCACATTGATGCATGCTGCCCTTAGCAGTCTTGCTTCCAGAGCCTTCTACTTCAATATACATAGCTCTCATCTACTTAACAAGCTGAGAAAAGCAGAGCACCCCCACCAAAAGTGCTTAGTGATAGAGGGAAAGAAAAAATACAATGGCTTAGATTTATTCAAGTGTTTATTGTATACCAAGCACTCCATTATCTTATTTAATCCTTTTTACTTAATAAAATAAATTATTATGGTTAGATAATGTTACAAGGCTAGCAGGGTGTGAAGGAGGGCCCATATCACTTGGCTATCGAGTAGCAGTGAAGATTTGAACCCCTATGCCAGAATTTAGCATAATCTCTGATCTTTATCATTTCATATAACAGAACACATATAATGCAAGAAACAGAGACACTTAGAAAGTCTAACATAATTTATGTTTAAATTTTAGCTCATAAATACTGATCACAATGTGTTGGTATTTTCTTCACTATTTATCATCTCTACTAGATGAGTCTTTTCATTTTTTTAAGGTGCTCCTTATGGCCAACAAAATTTATTTTATGACACATTAATGCAGTGCCAGTGTGAACACTATTCATAGTGCAAAACATCAGTTTGTATCACATGTAAAAAGAGTAATTTTTCCCAAAACATACTTGAGAAAACTAATGTCTCCGTAATATGTGTATATTTTGTGTTGTAATGTTAAATATATTTCTTACTATAGATCTCAGTCAAAAACATTTTTAAAAGTTTACTGTTATAATTTGACTTCGGAACATTCCCCAGAGGTCCATGTAGTAGAGGTTTCTCTCCAGGTTGGCACTATAGGAAAACAATGGAACCTGTAGAAACCTAGCCTAGTAAGAGGCGTTACGTCACTGGGTGTTTCTGGGTGTTTACCTGCGGAGGGTTGTAGGAAACTGGTTTCTTCTTCCTTTGTCTTTGCTCCCCAGCCATGAGGTGAACACACCCCGACACATGTATAGCCCCATTCCCAAAAACAATGAGACCAAGTAACCATGGACTGAAACCTCTTAGACCATAATAAATTTTTCTTCCTTGTAAGCTGATTAAGTATTTTATCACTGTGATGGAAATCTAACACAATTACTATTTGCCGTATGTACTGTTCATCTGTACAATTGACTGAGAAACAAAGTCCCACTCTACAGCCCCCTTGAATCCTCTCTAAGCTCTAAGATTTGATCTAAGAGAGTGCTTCACACACACAATAATCAAGTCACTTCTGATGAAAACTGGAAATTATCTTAACTGCTATCTCTGTAAGACTATGGGTTTTGTGAGTTGAGAAAATGATGTTGTAGAATAATCTCAAATTCTTTGCTGTACCATTCCCTTAAGTAGGTAAATGTGTGCTGGAAGCAAAAGATGGATGAATTTAAATTCTAAGAACGGGTAGATTTCTTACAATGACTTTCAGAAATGGGAGCAGTATATCAGTAGAAATAATGCTGAGAAGAATCCTTTAGGAAGGAAAACATCTCAATGGCAATGCCACATAATGTAGCAGAGTACTAGAATACTACCAGAATTGTGCCAGCTTGATTATGACCTGAGGAGTTTCCTACAAAACAGTAAGTTTTCCAGCTATCAAATGGTTAGACTCACTAAATATTATTCTTCATGAATAACTTATGGAGTGTTACCTCTCTGGAGAATTAAGGCAAGTTGCCTGGAGTCTTACTTATATGAAGTCAGAAAGATCCAGGCAGGCAGTGAGTGAGAGAGAGCAGTTAATTCTCTTAAAGGACACTGGACTATAGCTGCCCCCAGTAGCAAGAAGGGAGGTGTGCAGAGGAATGAAACAGGAGGCCAAGCTCCTTACTTTGAGGAGTCCAGTTTGTGACGAAGCACAGGACCAGGTAAAGCTTTGAATTTAAGCTGAAAGAACCAAGTGCCTTTACGAGTGTTTCGGGATTGGGAGACAGAGAAGAAGGTGTAGAACAGAAAAGAAGGTATCAAAAAGATTAGCAGTTTCTCAAGGCAAAAAACCTTACCTCCTTCAGCATAAGACTCTAATACATATGGAATATCTCCTAGAAATACCTCATAACTTTTGTATACTCTTCACACAAATCTGTTTTCTCTCTTGCTACTTGAAGAAGACTTGTTCCTCTCCAAATCCAAGTTCTATCATTAATTGCCTCTGCTAGTGGTTGATTTGTACTAAATGCTTATAAGCTTTGCTATTGTGACCCCAAACTCACTCCCAAATTCATATGCTGAATTTCCACTGTTTAGTGTGGCTGACTTGGAGATAAGGTCTGCAGGAGATAAGGGTAAATGATATCCTAAGTGTAGGACCACAGTCAGTAAGATTGGTGTCCTAAGAAGGGAAAGAGAAGCCAGAGTGCTCTCTTCCATCATATGAGGATGCAAAAAAGAAAACAGTCATCTGCTGGCCAAGAAGCGGGCCCTCACAAGAAACCACATAACTGGACCTTGATATTGGGCTTTCTGGTGTTTAGAACTGTAAGAAATAGGTTTTGGTGTTTTTGGTCATCATGAAGTCTGCTATTTTATGATATCCTGAGCCTAAAGGAACCATATCAAACAAAATAATCCAACCCCTAATTTCATCTTTTTATGTTTCCCTGAATCTCCTTACTCCTTACAATGATTGGATCATTCTTTTTTGATGTTGTTGTTCCTTACCACAACTTCTCATACAATTTTTGTCCATTTTTGTTTTATTTCTTAGATGAGCCTTGTTGTTTTGCCCAGACTGGTCATGAACTCCTGAGCTCAAATGGTCCCCCTGGCTCAGACTGACAAGTGCTAGAACTGCAGGCAGGTGCCAGCATACCCAGCTAGTGTTCATCACTTTTAGCATACATTTTTTTTAACATTTAAATGTCTCTGAAACTTTTTAGAGTGGTCCAAAAGACACACCAAAAGAGAGAAAAGAACAACATTCTGCCTCTCTGATGGCATCTTACATAACATTTAACATAGTGTGTATTGTATTATAGATTGTGAATCTTTATCCCCTACTAAGCTGTGGATTATTTAAAGATAGAGACTGTGATTTATCTAGCTTTGTGTGCCTAGCACTTAGCATAGTCCTTTGCACATAAAAGGCATTGAACACATTTCTTCGGTCACATTAAAGAAGGAATGGCATCTACTTGGTAAGATCACACATGGTTGAATTTAGGATCTTAAAGTCACCACTATTGTCAAAAAGTCACCACTGTTGTCAAAAATACTCTTGCTTGTCCCCAGGCCATCTGTCACAAATTCTCATAATTTACTTCAAGTTAATTTCTATCAGACTTTATCAGTCTGTGAATCCTCCACCTCAGCAGTTAATTCAGCCTAGTTCCTTTCTGCTTAACAAATTATCATTATTATTTAGCCTTTACATTGGGGTCCAGTAAATAAACTTTTGATAAATTAGAACAGTTCTATTAGACCAAGTTAAAGTAAAATATTTAAACTTTACAAATTCAGATCTATTTACATACAAATTGTAAATTGGATGTAACACTCAGATCGCATAGGTGTTGCTTTTGGACTATACTATGTTTTTAAAAGTTGGAAACTGGGTATCAGAAGATAACATGTTTATAAATGGAGTCTTTTAGTTGCTTCTGAAAAATCAGATACCTTGGTGATATTTACCCTTTATCAATAACAAAGGTCATTAAACTTTCCTAATGAACAACTTTCCCAGAAATTCAGTAATGTTCTATATGAATTTAGAATTGCAGATTGTTATATTTCCCCCGCAAATAGGTTTTTCACAATTTGGAAAAAGAACTTACTGTGTTTTAGGGATTGTATGTTAGAGTGTCAATTTTGGTAACATTTAAACAAAAGGGGAAAATATGTGAGTAATGTCAAAGTATAAAATAAAAGATTGAGTTCCCAGTATGTCCTGGCATATGTAACTGTTACATTGAAGGTAGTCAACAAAACATACTTGTATGCATTAGAGATTCACACAAGTTTCCTTCCCTGGCCCTGTTTCTTCTTGTGTAACACATAAAGATGAGGAGTGAGTGCTGGTTAGCAATGACAGTCATGTTTTATTTGATATACACAAAAAGTGGTGATCATAGTCACATATATTGCAATTAAAAGTAAGCTCTGAGGATACATGCAATGTGGGAATTTAATTAGTCTATTATTTTAGTGAGACTTCTTTATTTAGTCATGCATTTTTTATATTAGCATAAAGTTTAGTTGTATGTGAGAGGGAATAGGCTTAAACAAGATTAAAGTTTGGTGCTGGAAAGTGGAATAGATGGTCTTTATCCCAATCTGATAAAAGCCATTTATGACAAACCAACACCAACATCATACTAAATGGACAGAGAGTGAAAGTTTTCACCCTAAAATTAGGAAGAAGACAAAAATGCCTACTATCAGCATTTTTATTCAATATAATTCTAGAAATATTAACCAGAGTGATTAGACTAGACAAAAGGAATAAGCCTAGGAAAGGAAGAAGTTAAATTATTATTATTTGCAGATGATATAATATTTTTCATGGAAGACCCCAAAACTTCCACCAAAATGCTACTAAATTTAATAACCAAATTCAGTAATGTAACTGGATACAAAATCAGCATTAAAAAATCAATAGCCTTACTATTCATAAATAACAAACTCACTGAGAAAAATATTAAGGAAAATAACAACTTTCACAATACCATTTAAAAATGATATACCTAGGAATCTAATGAAGGAAGTGAAAGTCCTCTACACTAAAAACTACAATACTCTGAAAAAGCAGATGAAAGGAGAGATCAAGAAATGCAAAGATAGCCTTTGTTCTTGGGTAGGAGGAGTCAATATAGTGAAAACGACCATACTTCAAAAATTGTCATAACAGACTTAATGCAAAATACCAATAGCATTATCTCACAGAATTAGAGAATACAATCCTAAAATTCTTTTGGAACCAGAAAAGACCTGGAGTAGCAGACGTAATTCTGAGCAACAAAAGCAAGGATATAAAGTTAGCATTCAAATTTAACTCCCAATCCCTAATTTACATTATGCTGCAATGTGATAAAAACTTATGTTTAATACTGTGATAAAAAATAGGATAATACTGGCAAAATTAAAAATAAGTAACAGGCCCCAAAATCAGTAGACCAAATTAGAAAATGCAGAAACAACTCCAGACATACTCAGCCACCTTACCTTTGACAAAGGAACTAAATACTTTCACTAGAAGGAAGATAACCTCCTTAATAAATGGTTCTGGGGAAACTGGGTTTCCACATGCTGAAGATTAAAACTAGGCCCTTACGTTTCACTGTAGACTAAAGTAAAAATCAAAACAGGTCAATGATCTAAATAGCAATACATACTATATCCACTGGAAGACAGAATCATTAGAACTCTTGAAGACATCATTGTAGACAAAGACTTTAATGAACAAAACCCTGATCACACAGGAACTATCACAAAGAATCAACAACTAGGACCTTATCTCATTAAAAAGCTGTCTCTCACAGTATCGGAGACCCTTTCCACTGCACCAGTTATCAGTGAGTCTCCAATTTCCTGCCAGGAGTTACAGCAAATGGTGGGAAAGAAAAAGAAAAAGAGACAAGAATTGCCACAAAATAGGACTCTTGAATTATTAGTGTTCTTTGGGAACAATGACCTAGAATCTCCAGCTAGCCTCCATTTATCTAACCAGCGCAGGGGTAGGGTCTGTTTCTTTTCCTGGAACAGCACAGAAGTAGGGGTTGAATGGGCATCAAAAAGGAAACAAGATTCACCCCTGCACCTGGGTGCTAGCTTTTCTGTATTGTCCTCAGTAGACGTCATCCTGCTCTGTGAACTTCATTGACCAAGAGCAAGTGGGATTTCCACATTCCAAAACCTGCCCACAAGGCAAAAGCAAGAAGGGCTTCTGACAGATTCTATGTCAATTTATAATTTGTGGTCCTCAACAGCACAGCAAGAGAAACCACCAACAGGGTGAGGAGACAACCCACAATGTGGGGAATTTGTTATTTGTGGTCCCCAACATTTCCCTCTTTTTGTTTTTATAATTGCAGCAGATGAAACAGCATATAGGCCATGATGGTCACCATAGATTTTTTAGGAGTTTGTGAGAGGCTCTGTAACCAAAACTGGGGAGAAAATGTTCAAGTGAGAAGGGGTTAGAAAGGAAAGAAGGAATGAGAAAAGAAAATAGAAGGAAAAAAATGGAAACAAGGCTTTTTTATAAATAAAGAGGAAAAGGGGCTGAAGGGAGGAGGGAGAATGAGAAAAAAAAGCAAGATATGTCATGTACACGTATGAACTCCCTGTGATAAATGTTATTACTGTGTATATCTAAAATATACCAATAAAACTTCTTAATCAAAAAAAGATTATAGGGTCTGGGGAGATAGCTCAGTGGAATAAGTACTTGCCTGGTAAGTGCAAGGTGCTGAATTCAATCCGTGGTACCACCAAAAAAAAAAAAAAGTTCTAACATTTGAGGTGAGGGAAAACAATAAAGCAAAAAAGTCTAAAGTTTATTTTGTTTACAATAAACATTTGTACATAGGTTGGCCAGGGCCAGTTTGTCATATAGTATCAGGGACCATATTATTCAACTTTCCATACCTGAAAAAAAGAAAATAATCAACTCAAAATAAGAAAGGTTTATCTCTCAATTTCAGAGGTTTTCAGGCCTTGGTTCATTGGCTCCATTGCTTTTTTTTTTTCTTTTTTTCCTTTAATACTTTTTTTTTATTGTATTGAGAAACAAATATCAAAGAGACAGTTTCACAATTAAGCAATAGGAC
>NDGM011191987.1:7500-11835 GCA_002564305.1 Octomys mimax | reverse complement strand
AGATTGTAGAACCTTTGTCAGTGTCAGCCATGTGGATGAGCCACAGCCATTGCTTGGCCAATGGGATTTTTTTTTTTTTTTTTGCTCCGAATGCCTTCAGGGCAGGTTTGGCTGACTTGAATTCTGGGGATCAAACCACAGCAACCTAAGCCTGACTGCTTTGTTGAAGCAGGCACTTAAAGAACTGAGCTAAGGGGCAGGCCCCCTAGCACATTAATTCTTTTATCATCTGCTACCTTCTCCAACTTCTCAAAATTTTAGTACTCTACAGTCTCTTCCTGTCCTGCTCATTTCAAGATTTTCATTCCTTTCTCAATTCAAACTTTACTACAACCTGGTATTTGGTCTCATCCTATCTGAAATTACTCATCTCGAGGTTTAGTTCTACATGTTGAGTAGAAGTATAACACTTTTTTCCTCTTGATCTTATTGCAGGTTTGAATGCGTCTCTCCATCTCTCTCCTGAGCTGCTTCGGCTGTTGCTCTCTGCACTTTCCCGTGCGCCTCCACTGACTCGGGCCGCCTTCGCCACACTCATCTTCAGCACTGGCAGTCTCCAGGGCCCTTCTGGCTCTGTGCTTTCCTGACTCTAGTTTGGGTGCTAACTACTCCTAAATGCGGTCCTGGCCTGGGCCTTTGCTGTAGAAGGATCATGCTTGTGTATATTCCTGCCTTTGGATATCACCAGTCTGTTGCAGAAATCACTTTCAACATATTTAAAACTGGATCTGGTCACTGAAGGTGGAGAACCCTGATAGCGATCCCCAGCACCCGGCTCTCAGGCCCTGCTGTTCTCCTAAATGCATCTGTGATCAGTGTAGACTGCATCCCCACAGCTGTCACTACCCTCATTCAGTCACTGTCGCTCAGACTGCTCTCATGCCCTCGCCTGATAACTTCATCTGTCCTCTATGCTGCTGAAGTTTTCTCAGTCCTTAGTGGCCTTCAGAGGTCTACACAGCAAAATGGTCAAATTACATCATCCCCACATTGCTAAAGTCATCAGAATCGTCTAGAACTGTCTTGGGTGGCACCTCAAGGTACTGCACTATGGGCACTGTCTGCTGTTGCTGCCTTCAGACTTCCACCCTCCACTCTCCCCACTTTGTCAACATTCTATGACCAAGAATATAAATGCACACACAAAATATTTAGGGATATCATTAAGTCCCACATGATATGCTAAGTGATTTTATTTACCAAAATACATTTTACATTTTGTTTCCAAAACACATGGCTTGAGACTGTGTCTTCTGACTTAAAAGAAAAGAGGATTCTTTACTACCAGATAATATAGAAAATAATTCAAATAAAAATACAACAAACACAATAAAATATTGTATTTCCCACTCTCCATGTATCTAATAGGATGACAAGCATCACAAAATCTGGAAATATAAAAGTAGATCTTTCAAAAGATATTTAAAAAATCAACAAAATTTTGTCATTAACCTAAATTCAGACCTTAACAGGAGACTAAGTAGACTTCCCAAGATGAAATCTTCCTTAAGAGCAACCGCTAAGGCAGGTGGGAGCCCAGGACTGCTCCTGACTGTGGCTTTGCTTGGGGTTAGTTTGTGGGTACTGGTTCACCTCTTTGAGCCTCAATTTCACCTTCTTAATAAGAATTTGGATTAGAATAGGTTAAGCCTGTAGCCCACTGACTCCCAAGGCACACGTGGAACTGGGGTGGCGGCAGTCATGATTCCTTGGAAGTTGTAGTCACAATTCTCCGTGTGAATTTTTTCTACTGTTAAGGAGAGATTTCACATCTTTCATTAGATCCCCAAAAGGGTTTGAATCTCAAAATGGTTAAGAACATCTGGATTATAGTAAATAATTTCTCATATCTCTCATATTGTATGATTCTAGAAATATTTTGAAACTATGGAATATGGAAACCATGATTAATTTTATAAGATGATTTCTATTCTTCTTTCCAAGATGAGTCTGATAAAGCCAAAATTACAATGCTAGACAAATTACAATCTAAGCACAGTGTCATTCCTTAGTGGAAAAAAACTAATGTACAGGGGGAGAAATTATATTTGATAATACATTGTTTCATTTCAATGGTTGCCTATGATTGCAATTACAGTATCTGGGAAAGTCACAAACAGGGTGCAGGGTGCCTGCCTATAAGCCCAGTTGAGGGACTGAGGCGAGATGATTGCGACTTCAAACCCAGCCTGGGTAATTGAGACCCTCTCAAAAAAAAAAAAAAAAAAAAATATATATATATATATACACACACACACACACACACACACACACACACGAAAGGCTGGGTTTGATTTCCACCAGTGCGGGTGGGGATAATAAGAAAATAGAAATAATTGAAAACTGTTGCCTACTTATTTCTTTCACTTTGCTTTTTCTTTTTTTGGTATTGGGAACTGAACTCAGCCAGGACCTTGCACTTGCCAAGCAGGCGCTATTCCACTGAGCTACATCCCTGGCCCTAGTCTACTTATTTCAAACAATATCGAACAAAATTACTAACAAAGAAACTCTAGTTATAGGGTGTTCTCTGATCCCCTCCCTGCTGCAATACTGAGGTTTTAAACCAAGTCCTTGTGCATAGTTCTATGTTCCACCACTGAGCCATGATCCCAGCCTAATCCACATCTGCACTGTTATTTCCTTACTTGAATTCATCTTCAATTGCCTGCTTAGCTAAATCCATTCTTCTCAAAATCCGATCTATCTCACTTCTTTGTGTGTGTAACGATGCCTCGCTGGTAGTTATGAAAGCGTAAATATCAATATGAATTGGGAACACAGATCCAAGGTTTCCAAAACCTACAAGAGATTCAGGTGAAGAAAAAATGGTAACAAAAGATATTTGTAATACTCTATAATCAACAATTTCTGTAGGTCCAATAGTTTCTACATTAAAAAATTTGTCAGAAAAACAAGAGGAAGAAATCTATAGAATAAAACCTAGGAAAATAACTTATGTTTTTAATGCTGGTCTTGAGTTTCAGGGCTCAAATGATCCTCTGGTCTGACTCTGTCTCTCGACGAGATTCCAGGCAGGAAATTGGGGTGGGGTGAATGGCTAAGACTTACTGGATGTTTGATATCAGGGGAACATTAATATTTAAAGATAAGACTTATAGATAAAACATGCTCTGAATTTCTTTCAGGCAGTATCAGAGGGGGAGGGAGTATGTGGGGAACACTCAGAAGTTTGATCACAAATTCAGAATGACTAAAGCGGAGTGGTGGCGCATGCCTGTAATCCCAGCACTCTGAGGCCAACACAGGAGGATCGTTACAAGTTCAAGGGCGGTCTGGGCTACAGAGTGTGCTTAAGGACAGGCTAAACTGTGTAGCAAGACGCTGTCTCAAGAAGACAAGAAAAACCAAAAAACCTGAAACCTGATGAGGGGAAAAACTGTACACATACTACAAAAAGTAATGAAGTCACGTGTAACTGAGGTTTTGAAAAAGTTTAAAAGGAGTCATCTAGTGTCATGCAGTGACCAAATCAAACAGCAGCTTGTTTGGTTGAGTGACTGACCTGTCACACCATGTTTACATTCAGTTGTTTCTAAGTAAGGAACATTAAAACAAGTCTGTGTTTTCTCCGCTTGTTTTTAATTCAAATGAAATTAGTGCTTCTTATGCAAAGCTTAGAGGCTCGACCTTAAGTCTTAAAATGATGAAGACAAACAGTAAAAGGTTCAAAGTAAGGTTTTTTTTGTTTCTGGAGGTGGCAGGGGTGCACTCTACAAAGGAGCTACACTCCTACTCCGGACAAGTAGGATTTTCAGAGCACAAATTATTGTCATTGCTGTTTCAAGTGACATGATTACTCTAAGGGGCAACCTGATGAGCTTATCCCTAACAAGTAATTTCACTGAAGCTTAAGACCTATCTTCCAGGTTGGCAGTTCTAAGATGCAGACCAACTGCACACTGGGTAGTGAGCAGGATTTTGTGTGTGCAAATAGTGTATCATATATTTCCCTGGTTTACTTCCTAGATAAAAAAAATAGGAATTTATGTTCATAATGAAATATATATGGCAAAACCCAGCTTGATTTACCCATCCTCCTAAATCATGTCAAAATTTGCCTGTGTGCATTACCACTAACAATTCAAATACTCAATGTATCAACAGAGAAACTAGTACGTTTTCTCTAAAAACTCCGTGTTTCTTGTTATTACTCTAGAAAGTTCTACAGATCCCTAAATTTTCTACCATGTGTTTTGGCATGGATGTTTAAAAAACTAATGTCTTTTGCTCCAATAACAACTTGAAATTCTTTTGTGGCAATTTAAAGTTTTGTATTAGAACTCAAAGTTTTGTAATAAAACTTGGCAATAT
>NDGM011191987.1:0-2500 GCA_002564305.1 Octomys mimax | reverse complement strand
TACAGGCTTGTGCCACAATGCCCAGGTGTTTTACCATTTATAAAATATAAATCGTGTAATTTACTTTTCAGTCATTAGAAGTAAAACATTTTTAGTTACACTACTCACATCCAGGTACTGTTTGACTATACTCCTCTTCACATCTTCAGTGATTTTGGAATTAGCCATGTCACTCCGCAGGAAGTCCAGTGTTTGTTTGGGATGAAAATGAACTCCTGTTTTTCGGTTAATTGCTTTATCATATACTTTTGCAGATTCAGATGGAGAGTATTTCTGAATTTTACTGTTTAAGGAAAACAAAACCAAGTACCTTAAACATTTTTCAGGCACTTACTGATTCTAATTAAATTCGCTACTTAAAACTTTTTATTTCACAGATTTTAACCAGTAAGGTTGGACACAAAATATATAAAAGAAAATAGACATAAAAGCAAGGAAAAATAATATTCTCTTGTTTCCGTGTTTGTCTTGATTAAAGGCATCAAAATGACAGGTCTGGTGAAAATATATACCTAAAGAATCAACAAATGTGGAGAAATTCAATTGTGGGTATCTATTTTAATAAAATTAGTTTCTCCTACTTTATACTACTCTGATTGTGACTGTAGTATAGCTTTAATACAAGTAAATCAACACCACCTAACTGGTTTACTTCCTTTTTGCCTCATGCATAATTTATTCTCTACAAGCAGACAGAATCACTGCTTATGTACTGGTTTCAAACTGTTAGCAACTCTGCTTTAAAAATCTTTCAACTCTTTACCACTGTACTACGACCTTTCAAGATTCTAAACTGCTAAAATTAATTGCCAGTATTTCTCATGAGATTCCTAGGGCTAGGAATATAGTTCAGTGGCAGAGGACATACTATGTGTGAGAACTCTGGAGTCAATGGCCAATATGATTTTTAGGAAGTCTGGATTTCTAACATTACCTGAAAAACATGTGAACTCTGACAACATTGTGCCTACTCTCAAACTAACAAAAAACTCAGAAATGTTATTTATTTTTGGTGCTGGGGCTCAAATCCACAGCGTTATGCATGCTGTGGATACAGCCTACCACGGGGCCCCAGCCCTAGATCCCCAGCTCTAGAAATACCTATCTATTTAAATGTATGTTTTCACAAAGAAGTATTTCTAATATTAAAGTGAGAACGCAAACAAAAATGGGTTGTGTATTTCTTTATTATTTGAACGGTTAGTTCTTCTTTTTTATAGGTCATGATAAACTCACCTATCAGAAAATCCACAGAGATTCTTCAAATGTTGTTTTAACATAAGAAGCAATAAAATACCCTGGGAGACATTTGCAAATTCAATTAAAGGGGCTGAATTTTCTGGCAGACATTTCATCACTGAATTTATATCATCTTCTGAATCTGAATCTGAATCTGAATCTACACGTTTCCGTGACTTCCGAGGCCTAGAAACTTCTTCTTCACTCTCACTTGACTCATTTTCCTTACTAGGTGATGATTTTCTTTCTTTCCTTTTGTCCTTCACCATAGACTGAAAAAAAAAAAAAAAGGAAATTATTTTGTTTGAAAAAAACTAAAAGACCACTATCAAATGTATACTTCACTGACCAGCCTTAATAAGCTTCTTTAATACTTTCTAAACTCCTTTCTATAAACAACGGGGACATAAATCTTGGGGGAAAAATTAGATCCCAAGGCTAAGTAAGTAAAATCACCTCTATGATTCCCTTCTTTACCAAAATCACTCCCTCCAAACATATTCAAAGATAAACAATTTTCTCATGAAAACAGTAACAAAAGGCAACTTTGCTATAAAAGAATCCTAGGTAAGATGTTATAGAGGATAAATAGTAATTAAAATTTAATTGAGAATATGGTAGGTTTAGATATCCCTAGATTTTATTGAACTTTCTCTCCCTTTCAGGAATCTTACAGCAATATACAATTTTCCTTGATTCCTTAAATCTTGTTTATTGTACTTTTCAAGAATGTTAGCTCTCCAAAAGAAACAACTATGTTGGGGGAGGGGGGAGTAAACAGCAGAAACAATCATAAAAGCAATTATTCAAATGTAACTATTATATATTAAAATATTTACTTACAACTACAACTACAGAAAACTGAAGTAAGAGCATGATGGCTTAAAGTTGCTGGGAAATGATCAACTTCTTAGATTTTTAACACTCAGGCTAATACACTAGAATCTCTTTCCACAGGTCTAGCACTATGTCTAAGGTCTTGCAACTCTATAAGCCCTCAGAGGAAAAATAGTGGTGCTGCTTGTCTGCGATCCACATTTCAAGAAACAGGGTGCAGATACTCTGTAATTCTAGTGGTTAGGTATCTAAAATAGTTTTCTTGACCTACCAGTTTGAAAAGACTGAGTTTTGAGGAGTACAGTTTTATAAAATGAGATTTTAATTGCATTACCAAATATACCAAAATATTCTGTTGATTTCTTTTTTTTTTTTTTTAAATATCTTTTTTTTTTTTTTAAAGGATGAATCTTTTTTATTTATT
>NDGM011191986.1:0-16469 GCA_002564305.1 Octomys mimax | reverse complement strand
ACCCAAGAGACATCACAGCAGCAACCGGCACGCCATGACAAGCAGCCCACACCCACAATACCCCCCAGGGTGTGGGCTCAGTGTATTTTAACATTTCTATATGGAAGTAGAAATTATTTCAAATGCTAGTCATCAAAGCATTGGTTCATCAAGACATTAATGGGGGGGTATTGCGAATTGAACTCAGATCTTGTGCTTGTCAGGCAGGCAAGCTGTATCCTTCTGAGCTGTATCTCTGGCACAAGATATTAAATTTTAAATGGTAATAATTAAGTTAATATCATCGCATCTTAATCTCCCTTATCCATAATATATAACCCATCAATAAGGTCTACCAATTCTATAACACACATATTTATTTAGTCCACCATCTTTATTGTCTTTTGTCTAGCTATGGTGACAGGTTGCTGTTCTCTTTTCAGTTGCTGTACTCTCTACAAATGAGAGAGCTTTTAAAGACCAAAGGCCATGCCACCCCTCATTGATCTCACAATAAGTAGATTCCCATTTTATTTGAAGTGAAATCCCACATTTATCATGACTGACAAAGTCCAGAATGATGAGGTCTTTGCCTACCTTTTCGTTCCCTCCTCTAATTGGCTTCCCCCATCCACTACCCTATGCTCAATGGCCTCTTTTTTCTTTACTTTTGTTTGTGCTGGAGATCAAAATGGGGCCTGACACATGCCAGGCAAGTGGCCTATTGCTGAGCTATGTTCCCAGCCCCTGGCCTTCTTCTGGAAGGCCCATACTCATTTGGGGAACATCATGCATGTCCTTCTCTCTATATGGCGTCTTCTTGCACCAGGTTTTTTGTATGAGCAGCCCTTCTCCTTTAGTGCTGCCCCATTGCCAACTTGTCCAACTTCAGTGGATGTCTTTGACAATTTTGGACTTGTGCAAGATGTGAGGGCCTAAAAATATTGCACATCACCTCCTCAAAGAGGCCCTCCAACTGTAAGAAGCCACCTTGTGCTGATGTTCCAAAGCACCCTGTCTGTAACCTCATAATAAACTTCATAATCACGAGTGTGAATGTGTTTGCTTCTTTGTTTTTAATGTTGCTCTTCCCCTCCAACTCTGCTCTATATGAGTAGCCTGGCCTATGGCAACATTTAATATGTATTTGTTCAATGAATAAATGAATCAGTTCTTCCACCTGTAGAGTCTTATTCAAATCATAGAACAAAAAATAAAAATATAGTTAAGTAAATGGACCCATAAGTTTCTAGTGGGCACAGATATTTTGGTGCATAAGGACAGAGAAGGCAGAGGAATTGGAATGGAAAGATGGCTCCTGATTAACTCAGCAAACACAGAGAAACCCATTCAAAGGTAGAGACGCTGCAGCTCCCTTACAGGTGAATCTCTGGAGCTTACTGCTCAGCAGAGGGGGGCATCTAGTATTGTTTTGTTAATGAAAAAAATCTATATGTGGACCAACTAGTACATCAGCTCCCACTCTTATCCATGCACCAGAGAAGAACAATGTTGAAAGGTTCCCCCAAGCATAAAATTTGCTGAGAGACAGGGAGCAGCCACATCGCCTCTCTCTGCCTGCAGTGCTATTTGGCGCCACCCTACTGGTCGGAAGCCAAGCCAGTTCCATCACAGAAATATACATCAGTCAAAAACTACTTAATTAAATAGACTTCTTCCCATGCTCTGCAAATACAGGTGAGTGCAGAAAACAGACCCAAAGGACAGCAAAATCACTGAGGCTTCACGATGGCGCCCTTCCCCAAAGCCAAGACCAACCTGAAATCACCCTCAACCTGATTTGCCTGTTGCTCAAACACTTAACAACTACTGTAAAATTCGCAGGACTCTAAAATGCATAAGGAACTAGATAATTCCCTTGTTTATGGAGTATATTAGAAGGGGAAACACAGACTGAATCATTGATTGAGAGTTGCTCCGTCGTATGCAGTTCGTTTATTCAAGGAATTATGTTATCTCTATTCAGACTGTTCCGGGCACACAGATCAAAGAAGAAGCACAGAACATTCAATTTCAGTGATGAAAATTAATGAGTATATTAAAAGGGACAAATACATGATGCAAGGAGAAGGATAGAAATTATCTCAAACATTTGCAAATGGCATTTAAGGTTAATTCTCAAGTCTCTGGAATTACTGAAACCCATGCCTATACACAAGGCACCAAGCCACAAGTCATTTTTCCCACCAAGAACAGAAAGGTGTTCACGGTACTTTTTTGAGATGTAGTCTCACTAAATTGCTCAGGTTGGCCTTGAGTTTGTAATCCTCCTGCCTTAGCATCCCGGATAGTTGGAATCATAGACACCATGCAGATAGACTGCTGCACAGTATCTAGAGAAATATATATGTAGGATTCTATGAAATAACTTTTTTGGTGGGGTCTTATACTTATTATTCATTTATAGTTTTCCCCTGTTTATTAGGTAGCATTTATTTATTTGGTACTGGGGATCGAACTCAAGACCTTGGACTTGCCAGGCAGGAGCTTATGCTGCCAAACTATATCCCTGGCCCATTAGAAAGCATTTAATTATCTGTCTAAAACAATTTCCATTACTTAAATGTGGAACCCTCAGACAAGGAGTGTCATTCCCTAGTGGACTCCTTCAGGTGAAAGTTAAGATTAAGAAGCAAACAATATTCAAACACAGAGTAAAAGTCACATGGACACAGTCTTCTGAAACCTCTGCTGTTTCACAATTCTGTTTTGAGGTTACGATTGCTGAAGGTATACTCCCTGTACATAGCACTGAATTTTCTCTGTCATACCTGCTTCTCCTAGATGCTTAAATAGTGGTCCTAGCCCCATTATAAGTTTCTGACATGCATTATCCTAAAGTAAGAGCATCAGGGAAATGCTTCCCCAATAAACCAGTGAAATGGTCCTAATACTGTAATATACATAAACATGGTAAATCTGTGAAACAAGAAAATCATAAAAATAAAAGTATTTCAAGCATACTGGTCATTATTTGTTGTTCCTCTCACTACATGTACTTGAGCCCACGTCAGAACCTACTTCAGAGTCAATGAGAAATATTTCACAACAGGGCTCCTCAAAGACTATTATTTGCTTTGGCAATACATAGAAAAGGAAAAGACCAAACTGCTAAATGATTTCAGAGGCGAGCTACACTCTTCACCTCTTCCTGGGGGGTAACAGGAAAGTGTCCAACCTCCAAGGTGCACCTCCCTGTTGGATTTGTTACTGTTCCACCGACCCAAGGGAATTGGCTCTGGTCTTCTAGGCAGAGCTCTCTGACAACAGCTTTATGTATAAGTAATTCAAATCTCATTCATCATAAAACTAAGAAAGAAAAGTGGACTCTAAGAAATTAATTGATTAGAACGGAAAAGAAAATGAGTCTGAAAGTCGGAGTGTTTTGAGTCAATCATCTCTAAATTCCAGAGTTTTTGGCCTTGGGCAAGTTGTTAAACTTTTAAGATTTGGCCTCACCAACTATGAAAATGACATATGCACTTCTTGAGATTTAAATCAAATAATATGTTTGGATGCTTAGTATACAAGCTGGCACAAACTAGGTGCCCAGTAAACATTACAGTCAGACTTTATTCAGGGAGACATGAGATATGTAGGTGTGATTATCCTAGGAAACACCTGGAAAGTGGTTGTTATCTTCTCTTCATCTTTGTGTCCTCATTAGTTCACACCACAATGCTTTGCACATAATACATCATGCCTGCTTCTAACATAAAATCAAACTTTTGTTATATAGACAGCCATTGACATATACTCATTTAGACTCAAATGATTTTACTCTTTCCTAATTATAGCTGGTGCAGACTAATTCCAATCAGTGAAGTGCCCCACCCTCCATATCAACCACTTCAGAGTCAATGAGAACTATTTCATAACAGGGTTTGCACTGTTTCTTTTGTCTGGAGACTTCTGTTGTTACCAAGGAAGCATTTGCTGCTTACTTACTTCCTGGGAGCCATAAGACCAAATTTGTATACTGGTTACAATTAGGTTTAAAATAAGATTAAATGGAAATCAAAATAAGCTTTAGCACCTGGACTCTGATGCTGCTTTGAACACTTGTAAGCTTTTTGGCTTGATGAATAATGTTCTATTTCCTGCGAGCTGAGATTACTTTGTTAAATAAACGCTGAATATGTGAGGGTTTTTATAACATTATCACTGTTGTTGACAGGAAATAGTGAGGCTGAATCAGCAGACTAATATGTCCCTAAATCAGCATTAAATGGTGTCTTGTGACAAAATGTAGAGACCTTGGGTTCTGGTTGCCAAGCTGCATTACAAAACCAAGCCTTTAATTCCTTGTGATTGTTAAGTCTTCCTCTGACTATGTGTATGATAACAAAACAGTAAAAGAGATTTTCTTCCCAGTGTTCTGCCAAACCTCAGCTTGAATTTAGCACTTTGGCTAAGGACATTTCCCCTTTCGGTTTCATCTGGATAAATCTTGTTTTTTTGGCTTCCGGTCACATAAGGTTATATTTACAAAAAGACACTATCTTATATCCTCTCATCTTGGGAGGAAGGGATCTCACAATATACTGTGGGGCCAGTTAGTCAGGAAAGCTGCTTATTGCAAGCTGCCATGGAAACATCAAACCCCATGGCTGTCAGCCTAGGCCATCTTAATTGGTACTCAGGGAAAGTGGACCTAACACCTAAAAACGATGTAAGCCAAAATCTTTTGCCGATTTAACATGGCATTTGAAATTTGAAGTGGAAAGTCTATTTCCTGAAGGGAAAAACTTATTCTTTTGTGAAAACCATAAAAATAGGACACTCAAATAATAAAAACTCATTCAACTGGAGTTCATGTGATTTTAGAGAAGACTGTTGTGAATTTGTTTGCCTTTGTCTCTATGAAATTGAATCTCTTAGAAAGCTATAAAATCTGAATGCTGAATGAGCATTCAGATGTGAGATTATGAGAAGCTAATCATTAATCCTCAGAACAAAGAGTCAGCCAATAATATAACACTTTTATAATAGGGGATTTGCTTAAGATTCTTTTATTTGCAACCAAAAGAAACTAGCTCATCCCAGGGACATAGGAGACTGTATTAAATGAGCTGCTAACAAAAATCAAAGGAAGAGCAGGATGTGTCACTATTGACAAGAAAAGAAAAAGGAGCAGAGCCAAGGAAATCTTCAGGGCTGGTCACTTATGAACCTGCCCTGTAGGACATGCACACCCGATGACTCAGCTCGGAGAACCTCCAATTTTGCACATCACAATTCATTTTCAAATGCCTGTGGAGCGAGTACCTTATTGGCCCAGCCAGACTTGGCATCTCTACCGTTTAATTAAAAGCCAGGGTTAAGGGCATGCAGTACTAGAAGGAAGGCAGTATCGACAGGACCACTGGGACAGTCATTGTATGCTAAGCAGCAGCCTCAGCCTGCTTTATTGTTGTTGGTGAGCTCATAACCAACCTCTAGACTGATGTAGCCATAAAAAGAAGTTTGGTTTTCTTGTATTTTCACCTTTTAAATTAATAATTTCAAGATTTTATTAAGGGCCCAACAGTGTGCCAGGAAGACAGCATTCCAGGTGTAAGAAGATAAACTGTCACTCAATTAGCTGATGAAGAGCATTAAGTGATTAGCATCTGAGCTAATAAAAGAGGTTTTTAGGGTGTTCTGAAAAGCTCTGAAGAAAAGTGCCAATTTACAAACACCTGCAGGATTTTCCAGCAGAAATTTTTCAGAAGAAAGACCATCTTGGGGTTACATTTCAAAGGATAAGTGGGATTTTGCTAATGAAGTAAGAAGGAATGCACGCCCTATAGAAAAAGTGTGTCTCAAAGCATGCAATATGTACAAAGAGGGAGTGTGGTTCACTTGGAAGCTTTAGATAGTTTCAACCTTTTTTTTTGTTTTTTGTTTTCAACCTCTTTGAAAGCTTAGAATCTGATGAAGATGCTGAAAGAGGAGGCTGGAGAGAGACACAGTCCATGGTGTTTCCTGATGCAATATTAAAACGAATGGATGCGATGTTTTTAGACAATGGCGAGTTACTAAAGGGCTCATACTTTAGAGAAGTGACATAATCAAGGTTAACAAGGTTAACATTAGAACAGCCACCTTAGCCACAACAGAGGGGAGAGGTGGAGTAAGTGTCGACTTTTTATTAATCTGGTGTAGAGGAGCAGAAAAGGGACATTTAGGGAATTCAGTCTTTTTTGTCCGAAGGCAAACCAGACAATGAAGTCACATACAGCGTCAAACCTTAAGAGAGTATGCAAACCATTCAGAAGACAAGTGTTTGCAGCCAGAAAAGGAGGGAAAGATAAAGTCTTATATGTAGAGTCTCAAAGTGTAAGCGCTCATGAAGTTTCATATGTAGGACACTTTTTGTGAAGAATACTTAAACTAATCGGAGATGGCTTGATGGATCCCTGGAGACATCAATTAAGGGATGGATCAAGGAAACCAGACTGAGTTGGAAAATACTAAATAATAGGAAGAAGATCAATAAAGAGCCCTCGCAGAAAGTAAACAGGAAGAGGAAGGAGCTTTCAAGAAGAGTTTTTAGCAAGATTAGATTTATCTGCAAGTGGCAATTCTATTTCACACAGACAAGGCAGAGTTCAGCAGCTGACTGCAGTACAGGGGCTTCATTACTGTCTGGTTCTTTCCTCTTTCTACCCTGAATCATTTGACCCAAGATGGCTACCAGAGATTTATTCTAAGGGAAAGGAGGACATATTGAAAATAAGGAGAACCATTCCTGTTAGAGACTTGCTTTATATTTTGCACAGAACTTTTACTTCCAGTGGCATTATTTAACTACATGGCCACGTCTGACTTCAGTAGACACTGGGAAATGTAAGTCTTATTCTGGATAGTCATAATTCCAGCTGAAAAAGGTCTATTTTACTAAAGAAGGAGAGAAAATTGGATCCTGGAAAGCAAGTAGAAGTATCTTTCACACAAGAATTGGAGAACATGGGCATACAATGAAGAGAAGTCTGACATAAGATGTAAACTAAGAAGTGTTTGTTGGGTTGATCAGTGAAGGCTTTGCACCCAGTTCCATGGAGTGGTGAAAAAGTAAGTTAAATCACAATGGATTAGGACTGACTTTAAGATAAGAGAAATAAAGATGAATATAGCTCCCTCTTTCAGTGAGCTGGCTATAGAAAAATAAGGTAAGAGGTAGGACCACAGGTTAGTTCAGCACATCCCTGAGACTAGAGCTCATGAGAACTTGGGGCTAAGACATCACTGCGCCCTGTGCAAGCTGAAGCAGAGGAAGCTAGCCATGAGAGAAATGAGAAGAAACAGTCTTCTTCTTCTAGAAACTTCCTTTTATTTCTTCCCAAAGCAGCTCCATCTAGATGGTATGGACTGAAGAGGAATACCATATTCCTGTTTATATGCAACCTATTCCCTGGTCACAATTAATTGGTAGAAGAAATTTAATCCAAACTTTTCTAAAGACTCCATTTCATAAATTAAGAGATGCTACTCAACTCAGGTAAACCAAAGGAAGAAGTCTATCATCTTTATCACCTAAATATTTTTGTATTTTGTACTAAAGAAATGCTGAGTTCATTTCATTCCAGTGACTAAAACTACGAGATGATCAACTGGCTGTTTTCCCTATTTTCTGTGGGATAATCAGCTTCCAGAACCCCATTGCTTATTTATCTCTCCAGCTCTCACTCCATGCATAATTCTCTCCTTTAACCGCACTGATCAACTTTTACTTCCCTAATATAGCATACTTCCTCCTCTTAAGAACTATCAAATATATCTGACCCTCTTCCTTAGGAGGGAAGAAGCCCATGACTGTTTAGCTAACAGTGTATAGCTTCAGTGTATAGCAGTGCCTGGAAGATAGTTGGGTGAACAAGGCTCTGTTGAATAAATACCTGTGCTCACATGGATTTTATATACCTCTAAATAATATGATGTCTCTAATAATGTCTTAAAATGATGGAATACATAAATATAATTATGAATTTTGAAATATGCTTCTTGTGCAAATTAATTTATATTTTTATAAACTATTTGCCATGTAAGATGCTGCCATGATTATTTGCAAAATGATGAACTATTTGTTTCTATAAAGTACTTATAACCAAACTATAATGTCAATGACCATTTAACTCAATTTAGATCTGACATTTATAATCATAACAAAAATGTCAGAATAGAAGAGGGTGATACTTATAATAAGATCTTTGAAATTTTTCCATCCTATTTTTAAAGTATATTTTCTAGAAGCACATACTGTCTCTATTTACATGCAGATATAGTTTTAAAGATATTAAACTATTATTTCTGAAGAAGTTTGTTTAAATTGTCAGAAGTCTCTTGGAAAACGCTGCCAATAATTTCCACTGAAGAGAAAATTGTACAATAATTGCACATATCAATATTATATATACTGAAATAATGTTTGAAGGTATTCCTCTGGGTGTTTCCTTATTGGTTTTTTAAATTACACATACATTTTTTTCTACTGCTCTCTATCATTGAATATTTTCTTTTGTTTTTATTTTTATTTATTTTTCATTCTTTTTTTATTTTTAAAAAGAATTCAAAATAGTAAAACAGAAAAATTACAAAAGATATAGAAGTTCATTTAATAAAATAATATGAATTTCACAGCATATATTGTAATACATAGTGCTGTCTTCCAATTAGTTGTTCATATTGCTAAATATCTCATCAAAATTGGAAGAAGAAAGAAAAAAGAAATATATAAGAAATTAAGAGGACAAAAGGGACAAACAATTGAAAAAAGGATATTAAACAAATTAAGAATTAACTGCTCCTTTCCATAGACTGGCAGAAATCCACATTACACTTGTCCAATCTATTCTGCTTGCGTGCATAGATATATCTCCTTCCCTCATTACCTCTCCTGTCCTCCTCAACTCAGTAATTCCTTCTTTTTTAATAGGTTTATTCTCTTTTCCCAGTATTTATTGTATTTTTTAGATTTTATTTTCTCTTTCATGTTCTCACACTAAGAAGACAATATGATGTTTGCACATGTGGGTCTGATTTATTTCACTTAAAAAAATGGTCTCTAGTCGCATCCATTCACCCATAAAAGCCTCAAATTTATCCTTTTGTTGTTGTTTTGTGTTGTTGTTTTTTTTTTCTGTACTGGGGATTGAACTGAGGACTCTGTGCTTGCCAGGCAAGCATTTATTCTACTGAGCTATCTCCCAAGGCCCTATCCTGTTTTATAGCTGAATAATATTACACTGTGTAAAAATACCACATCTTTTTTATCCATTCCTCAGTTGGTGGGCATTTGGGTTGTTTTCAAGGCTTAGCTATGACAAAGTGTGTTGCTCTAAACATGGGTATATGTATATCATCGTGGTATGCTTTCAGTTCTTCTGGAAAAGTACCCAGGAGGGGAATAGCTGGCTTAAATGGGATCTCCAGTTCTAGCTTTTAAAAGTATCTCCACACTGATTTCCATAGTGGTTGTACAAGTCTGCTTTCCCACCAACAGTAGAAGAGGGTTCATTTTCCCCACAGCCCTTCCAGAATTTGTGATTGGCTGACTTCTTGATGTTAGCCATTCTTTCTGGCATGAGAATGCATTTTAGTGATGTTTTAATTTGCATTTCTTGAATCACAAATGATGTTGAACATTTTTTCATACATTTACTTGCCATTTGCATTTCATCTGAAAAGAAAATATTCATCTCAGATGCTCATTTTTTGATTGGGTCTTTGAATTTAGGGGAACTGATTTTTTTTTGTCTGTTTCATATATGTTCTAGATAGAAGGCCTTTGTCAGAGAGACAGTTGTCTGTGACATTTTTCCCAGTTTGTGGATTTTCTTTTAATCTGTTGGAGATTTCCTTTGAAGTGTAGAAATTTTTAAAAAGATGAGATCCCAGTTGTTGATTCTCGGAAGTATTTCCCATGTTGTTTGATATTTGCTCATGAATTCTCTACCTATCTCTGTGTCTTGAATATTTCTACCTACATTTTTCTCCAGAAGATTTAATGTTTCTGTTTTAATGTCTAAATCTTTGATTCATTTTGACTATAGTTTAGTGCATGGTGATAGACGTGGGTCTACTTTTAGCCTTTGGCCTGTGGAAGGCCAATTTTTCCATTTCCATTTATTAAAAAGACTATCTTTCTTCCAGTGAGTATGTTTGGCCCCTTTATCAAAGATAAGGTGGCTGAGTGTGTTTCTTGTCATTCCTACATCTTCTCATCTGTTTCATTGATCCTCAAGTCTATTTTTATGCCAGCACCATCCATGCTGACTTTATCACAGTAGCTTTATAATGTAATTTGTGGTCAGGAATTATAATACCTCCTGCATTTCCTTGTGTCCCAGGATTTCTTTTGATATTCTGGGTCTTTTCTGGTTCCAAATGAATTTGAAGAAAGTTTTCTGTAGCTCTATGAAGTATATTAATGGTATTTTAATCAGGATTGTATTGAATCTGTAAACAATTTTGGCAGTATGGCCATTTTCATAATGTTCATTCCTCCTATTCAGGAGCATGGAATATCTTTCCATTTTCTAAAATCCTCTTCAGTCTTTTTTTCTCATAGTACCATAATTTTTACTGTATAAATCTTTTACATCTTTTGTGAGATTGATTCCTATGTATTTTGTTTTGGGGAAGTTATTGTGAAAGGTGTGGTTTCCATAATTTCTCTCTCAGTGCATTCATTGTTTGTGTACAAAAATGCTACTGATTTTTGGGTGTTGATTTTGTATCCTATTTTGTTACTGAATTTGGTGATTAAATCTACAAGACTCTTGGTCGAGTATTGGCAGTCCTCTATGTAGAGTATCATGTCATTTGCAAATAATGATAATTTCACTTCTTCTTTTCCAATATTATTCCCTTTGTTTGTTTCTCTAGCCTGATTGTTCTGGCTAATGTTTCCAGAACTATCTTGAATAGGAGTGGAGGTCTGGTGAGATAGCTCAGCACACTAAGCACCTTCTTTCACAAGCACCCAGACTAAGGTTCAATCCCTGGTCCCGCATGCCACGATGGCCCCACCCCTAGGGCACACTAAGCCAGCCACCAAGTCTGAGAATGGTGGCAAATGCCTGTAATCCCAGCGCTGGGGATGCTGAAAACAGGAGAATCACCACAAGTCTAAACTTCATAGTGAGATCCTGTACCAAATACATAAAATTTAAAAAACAGGAGTGGAGAGAGTGGACATCCTTGTTTGCTGCTGATTTTTAAGAGAAGGTTTTCAATTTTTTTGCCTATTTATTGTGATGCTGGCTGTTGGTTTCTCATAGATGGATTTTATCAAGTTGAGATACAGACAATCTGTTCCAATTCTCTGTAGTTTTTATCATGAATAAGTGTTGGACTTTGTCAAAAGGTTTTTATGCATCCATTGAGATGATCATGTGGTTTTCCTTCTGGGCTCTACTGATGTTGTGTATCGCATTTATAAATTTGCATATGTTGAGCCATCCCTGCATTCCTGCAATTAATTCCACTTGTTCGTGATGTATAATGTTCTTGATAATTTGCTACATTCTTTTTGCTAGTATTTTCTTGAGGATTTTTGCATCTATATTCATTAGAAAGATTGAACTGTAGTTCTATATTTTAGTTTTGGTTAGCCCACAGGCTGAAATACTTTAACAAAGAGAATCACAAGCTACAAATCCACTTTGGTTTCATAGAACATTCCAGAGCTGGGCAAGCTGGCACTAGCAGAATGGCTCTGCTCTCCTCAGCAGATAGGTTTCATCTCAGAGTCAGATACTTTCTATAGCCTTGTAACTAAGGAGAGAGGTGAGACTAGAGGAAAAGAAGTGCAAAATTTCAAAAAGTTTGTTCCTTAAAGTAGCAAATATTGATTCGAATCACATTGTATTAACGGCGATTTAGTTAATTGCAAAAGAACCTGGGAAATAGAGGCTTTAGTTGGCCACCACTGATGCTAGAGGAAAAAACTGTCAGCCACTATTCTGTGTGTTATTACTGAACACTGTCTCTGGAGTCCACCCCAGTGCCTGCTCTTTAGCAGACATTCCCTAAATATCTACAAGACAGATGGATAAAGGAGTTTCACACTTTCTTATCCCTTGTAATCTTTCATTCATAGTTTTACCCTCCTCTCTTCACCCATATTTATTTTCCCTCATCTTCTCTCATCAGAGACAACAGTGAATTCAGAAGAAGAGTAAGAGATTCCTGAGTTACAAATGTTAGAGCGGCTGTGTGTGCAAGGAAAGAAGCAGCTTTCTTTCTTTCAAAGGTGAAGCTAATAAGATCAACTGATATCTACATTCTGATAATCTTTAATACTTAAGATAAAGGAAGACATTTTGGATGCGACTATGATGATGGAGTCTCCAGGTCTCAACATCAGGCTGTCCTCAACATCACCCATCACACTAGGGTGAAATCCTGTGCTATGGTTAAATATGAAGTATCATGGGCCCCTGTATTGAGGGCTTGCAGAGATGTTTGGTATTGGGACCTGGACAGGTGACTGCATCCTGTGGGCACTGACCTCATCAACAGATTAAGGCATTGATTAATGAGTTCACAGATATATGAATTCTAATAAGAGGTTGGCTCAGTTGAAGAATATAAATCAATGTGGGCATGACTTTGAAAACTCTACCTGGTCCCTGGTCTCTGTCATCACTATCTCTGTTTCTCCCTCTGTCTCTCTGTCTCTCTCTGTCTCTGTCTCTCTGTCTCTGTCTGTCTCTGTCTGTCTGTCTGTCTATGTGTGTGTGTGTCTCTCTCTCTCTTCTTTTTCAAGTTGAGTAGGTCAGATATTTCACTCCAGTGACAGAAAGGTGACTAAGAGAACATGGAAGTTTCTTCTACTAATAGAATAGAGATTATTTAAAGAAGCATACAAACCCACACACATCTTCAAAAGCCAAATATGATCCCCAATATAGTACAAGTAAAAATTATATTTACATATAAGAAAAAGAGGGCCTAGGAGATAGCTCAGTGGCATAAGTGCCTGCCTGGCAAGCATAAGGTCCTGAGTTCAATCCCCAGTTAAAAAAAAAAAAAAGAAAGAAAGAAAAAGGAAAAGGAAAAGAAATGTTTTTAACCTTTGAAACTGAAGTGTTGGGCTGGCAAGATAGCTCAGTGGTCTAAATCTCCTCCTTAGTCAAGCATAGGCAAGTGCACAGGGACAGTGGTTCGATCTCCAACACCACATGCCATACCAGCCCTGCCCCCAGGATGGGCTGAGCTGCCCACAAAAATAAAATAAAATAAAACTGAAGTGCTATTTCCCATTATTGATTTTAAAAATTATTATTACTTTTCAAGAAAAATTTAATTAAACATTGCTCCACACCTATCTATCTAGCACTTTGTTTTTTCTTTCTTTTCATTTGGAAGGTCTAGGTTTTTTGAGACAGAATCTTGCTATATAGTCCAGGCCGGCCTTATATTCATTATATAGCCCAGTCAGTCTACCCTCAGATTTATGACACTTGTGTCTCAGCCTCCCAATTTCTGGGAAAAACAGGTGTCAATCTAGTACTTTCAATAGCATTTTACACATGCTATTAGAGTTAGTTACATTGTGAGCTATTTGTGGATTGAAAGCATATCTTGTTTTAATCATGTGGGTTCCAAGTTCCAAGTAATACATAGTAGCACCTAGTAATACTCAGATTTTTCTATTGAATGAATCAATAAATGAATGAGAAGCTAACATATGAATTCATGATTTTTCTGAATTAGTATTTTGAGAATATAGCTAGAACAAGAGATAACTAGAAGAAGAAATCCCCACCACCACTACCGCCCCAAAGCTGAAATAACTCCAGAGCTTCAGTAGGACCTTTGGGAAGAAAAGAGGTTTGCTATTAAAAAGTACTACTTGTCTAGGTGCATTGGTGCATGCCTATAATCCCAGCTCCTTGACAAGCTGAGGTAGGAGGATCACAGGTTCAAATCTCACCTGAGCATCACAGTGAGACTCCCATCTCCAAAAAGGAAAAAAAAAAAATATTTGGAAATAAGTGAAGGAAAAACTTACCTTTTGCTCAGCCTAAACAGTTACACTAGTAATTCAGTTGTGCAGGAGAAAAATAATTATCTTATTAGAGAACCAGAATTCTGTACCTCTCAGAATTAATCTATGTCTTTGAGAAGTACAGTGAGTGTGGGAGTGTGTGTGTGTGTGTGTGTGTGTGTGTGAAATGTTCCAGCTGTACAGGTGGCAGAAGAAACTGCCACTCCTTCAACTCTCAGTGCTTTCATACCCAACCCATCCCGAAAGGCCAACCTCCTTACTGGTGAACTATTTTGGGGTGTCAGCAAAGATCTCCACTGCCATGTGGAATCTCTCCCACTCTCCCAGGAATGTTGTTGCAAAATAAATGACTCACAGTTAGGACAATGTACTCCTGTGAAAGAGAAGAATGGGGTGTGGGAGGAAACCCATCTCTGTGAGCAAGAGGCATGTTTTCTAGCTTAGTCTGTTCAGGTTGCTGTAACAAAACACCACAGATCGCGTCACTTCTAAACAGCAAAAATAGATCTCTTGCCATTCAGGGAGCATAGATTTATTGCTGGTGAGGACCTGCTTTTTTCCTGAGGGCACTAAGAGATTTGCAGGGTTGAAGTCAGGAAAAGGAAGCACAGGATGGAAAGAGCCGTACAGAGAGCATGAAAGTGCCCAGGGGTGAGCTGCTCTTTGAATGTTCTTGTTTCTCCTAGCTCTCTCTGGAACCTGGTAAAAGTCTTATGTAAGGCATTTTCAAACAAGGCTGGGCTGCCCAATAAAGCTAGGGAGACTGACCTACATGTTGTAGTGCTGGGTGGTGGTGAAGAAGGTCAGGCCTGAATGTCATGCCTCCTCCTCCTTGTCCCTCTGAACTGTGGCCTTTGGTACTTTAGCAGCCCTGGGATAGAGCCACAGGATGCCATCATGCAGCAAAGAGACGATTCTTATACAGAAGGAAGGTAAATATACAAATTAGAGGTGTTAGCCCCCTGCCTCAAAAGACATAATTTTTCTCTGACAATTTTATTTGACTCTCATTTGAGTTATATGAGCAAACCTCTACAGATTTCACAACTCTAGGAAGAACTTCATATGTACTTATTTTTTAATCATGTATTTATTTAGTATGGCATCTCACTACGAAGTTGGGACTCATAGTGATCCTCCTGTGTTAGCCTCCCCAGCTCTGGGATTACAAGTGCGTGCCACCACACCCAGTTTCAGTGGCCAGCCTGGCATGCCTGAGGTTCTGGGCCTGTGTGGCATGTGGCACCAGGGATCAAATCTGTGTCCTCAAGCTTGCCAGGCAGGCACTTAGACTGGTGGTCTATCTCTCCAGCCCTTCTGTACTTAATTTTGTCCTAAGTATTCTCATTTCCAGAGTCTCCTTATAAGTAAAAGGTCAGACGTTCCTCAGATATGAAGAACCTTGTGGGCTGTCATTTTTTTCTTAGTGATCTCAGTGATCCACGTGCCTTAAAAAAAATAAAGAGATGATGGCAGTGTCTGCATTGGAGCAACATAGAATTCCAAGAACATAAATAGGTTTTAAAAATAAAGTAAAATAGCTTCATAACAGATCACTGATATTAAATAGCATCTATTTTATAAGCATTATGTCATAGGAACTAGTTCAATAACTATGGAAACAAATTATCAGCCTAGGATATAACTCAGCTGTGGAACACTTTCCTAGCATGTATACAAGGCTCTGGATTGGAACCCTGGGTCATCCTCCCCCACAAATGATTCAGTGCTTTTTAAAAAATTATACATTTTTAATCTAAACAGATGATTGCCTCTTCTCAATTTGAATGTACAATGATCAGTCTAGATATTAATTCAAAGCTAAAACAGCCATTCAACGTGCATTCCTTTACCTGCACATAAATTTGCACATCTTTTCTTTCTTGTAGTGATAGAGATTGAACCCGGAGCCTCTGTACGCCAGGCAAGCACTGGACCACTGAGCTACATCCACAGCCCGTATAGACATGCTTTCTGATTAACAGGCAACTCATTTCCCTCATTGTTGTGAGACCTCTGTATTATCTAGTTACAGTGCCCGTTAGACACTCAATAATTACACATTCATGATGGGTATGCTGTGATTATTTGAGTGATAAGATGAGTTAATGCAAAATTTTCTTCCGATCCAGCAGACATTAATTATTTCCACCTGATAGACTTCTGATGACAATGAATCCTCAGTACTTCCACCATGGAATTTACCCCTCATTTTGTTCAGAATGTCATTCCTTTTTCTTCCTTCTCTAGAAAGGGTCTAGTGAGAAGAACAGGATATACATAGCGTCCTGCCCATCATGCCTCAGCCGCTGGTAGGACACCGCAGCAGCACCTCTGGAGTTTCTCTTCCTTCCAGCAAGCGCTACTCTGGAGAATCTTACCAATCTTTGTCATCAACACCAATTAGAAGGGGCCGGGGAGATGGCTCAGTTGAATAAGCGCTTCCCTGGCAAGCGCAAGGACCTGAGTT
>NDGM011191985.1:4242-24827 GCA_002564305.1 Octomys mimax | reverse complement strand
GGATGACCGCTGAGAAGATAACAATGTGCAATGTATTAATTATTGAACATGTCCTATTAATCATCTTGGAAAGTGTCTCATTGATATTTGTTTCTCAAAAAAATAAAATAAGAACAAAAAAATTAAAAATTAAAAAAATAAACTATTTGAAAATACAATATTCTGAACATTAGAAAAAAATAGTAACCACTCACATCTGCCACCTCAGCTCCTCTTGGAGCTTCTGGGAGGTGGTGACAATAGAGGGATTTCGGTCTACTAGGCCGTGTCTGTGTGCGCTGCGAGCAGCTCCAGTGGCTTAGGGGAGATGGGGGAGAAGAGCCAGAGAGTGGCTCCTTCTGCAAAAGGGAAGGGGAGCAAGCGATGGAGGGAAGAGGGGAAAGGGGAGGGGGCGCAGGAAGCATTAAGCTGCACTGTGCATGTGTGCGACAGGGGACACTCTGGACGCCAGCCAGCGTGCTTCGGGTTCTTAGTTGCCCAGGTAACAGTTCCTGTTCCCGTTCTGCTTGCTTCTGTCTCAGCAACGCTGGTCTCTGCGATGCACGCCCGACAGCCCCAGTCCCCAGTCTACCGCTGTACGTCCTGCCTGCTTGTCCCAAGTAAGCTCTAGCCTGCCAGAGAGCAGGGCTGATATTCTGGGAATGATCTTGATCAGTGCCTGTGGGCATAGGTGAATCTGTCCCCAAAGGCTGGCTGGCGGTCGTTTCGGAGCTTCTGCGTGCTGTTGCACACGTACCGCCTTCCTAAGAGAAATACTGCTGCCTTCAAAAAGTAAACATAAAAGTAAAACATAAAATGTACTAATAATTTTTTTTTTTTTTTAAATCAGCCTCCTACCACATAGGAGGCTGCCGGGAGCCGCAGTTTAGCCTCGCTTTAGCTTGCTACCAGCTTCCGGCCGCTCTGCAGCAAGGCGCTTCTGTCCTCATTTTCCGCCCAAGGCTTCTCGCGGCTGACCTAGAGTGGCACAGACGCGGACGCTGCTCCATTCATCCCGACTTTATTTCCTGAGCGCGCGGCTTCTGGAGAAGGTAGAGCAGGGCACAGCGCTGACGTGCTGCGGGGGACACAGCAGTAAAGTCCTGCGGCCCTCGCACAGCTCCCAGGGCGGAGGCCCGAGGCCAGCACTAACCTGGCCAGCTGCCTCCACAGACGTAGTGGGCAAGGGTGACTGTCATAAAAATGGAGTACAACTTCCAGGTTCTGGTCCATCAGGTAAAGAGTTCAAAACGGACACTTCATTTGAACAAGCGAAAAACTAAACGAACTGAATACAGTCTACTCTGAGATCCTGCAGAAGAGTGAAATTCAGGGGCAAATCTCTGCCCACAGGGGCAGACCCAGGCTGACCCGGTCTCCATCTACCGGAGTGGATGCCTGCCTCTGCAGAACGCAGGACCAGTGCAGGAGAGCCTGGCCTGTCCTCCACGGGCGAGGGTGAGGGCCAACTGGTCCCTGATGTCGGAACCCCAGGTGAGCCCTCGGCAATGTTTTTGTACATCTGACACCTGGGATCTCTTCCTGCTTCTCACTAAAGATGGGAGAATGTTTTCTCATGCTTTTGGTGGGGAAAAATAAAAGAAAGCATGTGAAATGTAACACAGAAGCCTGGCGGGATTGTTTTGTTTTAGATTTTAGTTTTGAGAAAAAGTCTTGCTAGACAGCTCAAATTGGACTTCCACTCCTGGTCTGCCTGCCTCAGCCCCTCATGTGTGGGGATTACAAGCCTACAACACTATGCCCAGCTAAAGCAAATATTTCAAATAAGGCTTCTTCCTGAAGAACTATTTCACCAGAGCCTCACCTGCTGCTGAGCTCATGCTTACTGAGAAAGGGAAACACCTACAGCTGCCCCATCCTCCTCAGCACCTAAGGCTGAGCAGCAAACCCTCCGACTGTGGAGTTCACAGCCCATGGGCAAACTTTGGTTCACTAAAACATCAAGAGCTGATCACACACTGCTCATATGCTAAGAAACCAAGTGGAAGATTGTACAGCATGCGAAAGCATAGATAACATAAGCAGAGAAATGAAATTTTTTCTCTCTGAAATTGAAATTCAGACAGACTGAGTGCAAGACCACTTCCCTGTCCACTTCATTGTGGAGCTCATTTTCTAAAACATTGATGCAGGCAAGGGAGTGGCTAGCTCAAGGATGAGCCAACTCCAGGGTGATAAGCGATGTCCCTAAGCAGGAGAAGACCTGCCAGGTGGAAAATGTCACACCTGAGTACAAAGAAGAATGTGTGAAAGCTACAGGAAGCAACTTGTAATAAATAAAAAGGGATGGATTTCTAATCAGGAGAACTAGCCCAGCCAATAAGGTCTGCCTTCGTACATGGTCTCATCCTCATTCTTCCAGGTGGCTGAAGGAGAAAATATGGAGAGAATGGTGTAGAAATGTCTTGCAAACCATGGTGCTTTCTGCATTATTATGTCATGAAATTAATTTAATGAGACACTAACATTTTTCTTTCCAAGTAAAATAGAAGTTTCTGCCTTGGACCCAGCCAATCGTTAACTGAAGCCATGAACCTAATTAAACCTCTTCTCCTTTAAGTATTGGGTGTTGAGATTGTGTCCAAAAATGGGAATGTGACCAATAAACAAAACTGGGATAAAGAATAATGCTATTGGTGACCTCTATCTGGCTGTGTGGTTCTGGTGGAACTGGACTGTGGGAGGGGTTTGGGCATGTGGGCTGTGGAAGTCTTGGAATGCTATTAAAAGAACGATGGGTGATTCTGGTCAGGTTTCAAAAGACTGACAGGAATGTGGACAGTAAAATGCAGGCATGGGAAACTTGAGTTGGGAATGAAGCCTTCATTGGCAGTTAGACTGCAGGGTGTGTGTGTGTGTGTGTGTGTGTGTGACCCTGGCAGAAAATTTAGCTACATTTTGCCCATATCCTGATACTTTGTAGACTCATATCAAGGTCAGGGAAGTAATTAATCTGGCAGAGAAAATTCCAAGGAAAACCAACATAAAGGCCACAGCATGGGTAGTGCTGGCTGCTTTACCTGGATTTATAAGAATTGGAGACAAGAGGCAGAACAGAAAAGAAAATGAAAATGTTAAGTTTGAGCCCAAAAGGAACCACATGTAAAGTTGAGGCAAAGAACATGTGACTGTTGAAGTGATCGGAACTATTGAGAGCAAGCTAAGCCCCTTGTAGTGGGACAAGAGGAAAGATGTCTAAAGGGCTTGTTAGCAATCTGCCAGACTCCCACCATTGCAGACTCAAGAATACAAAACTTTCCATCTGTGAAGAGAGTCCCTGGATGCCTACTCAATAAGAATCTACCAAGAAATCAATTCTCCAGATTAATTTCACTGAGCTTTTATCTAGGCACTTGGAAGCTGCTGAAGTCATGGTACAAGAGGGCCTGGCTCCTGCTCAGGTTGACAGTCGGACTTGGCATCCTCTGTGTTGTGCTGTGTACTTGTGTACAGAATGCAGGAGTCATGGGATCTCTGAGGCTTCCACCCAGCTATCAAAGAAAAGCTTAGGAAGCCATGGAAGGAGCCCCTAGGAGGGCAGTTTGTTAAGCTGTGGGAATGAAGCCAAGGCACAATGGAGACCCTGTGAGCTTGGGGATGCCAAAAATGTGGAGCATCTGCCAACAGAAGCTGCAGTTCAAGAGTGGAGGCAATCTGAGGAAGAGGCTTTCTGGTCTGTAGCTAACAGTATCGTAGTGCTGGCCCTGCCAAAGCGCTCTAGAACTCATGTTTTACCCTCGTGCACCTCTGAAGGCAGATGTGGAACACAGGAATTACTGCTTGTCTTGTTGGATTTCAAGCTTGCTTTGCTCTGATTCATTTTTCCCCCAACTCTCCCTTTGAGAATAGAATATTTACCCCATGCCTTGTAACTTGGACTTTTGGAACTTAATTTTTTATTTTTACAGATATTTATAGCTAAGAGTAGCTTTGAATCTCAAAAAAGTCTTGGACTTATACTTTTGAAGAATTTTGTAACTCTTGAGACTTTGGAAGAAGGTTTATTGTGTTTCTAGTTAAACTCAGAACAGTTGCGTTGTTAGGCAGAAATGTGAATGTGCTATTATCTTTATTTGGAGCTTAGGTATGGGTGGCTAAGGAGTTGAGTTTGGGTGTGAAGTTAGCAAAGATCTGAAGTATTCCGATTTTATTGGACTAAGAGCCACCTACCTGATTTGTGGGTCAGTGTGGGTCATGCGGTCCTCATGACCTTGTGTACTGTATCTCTTGCCCTTCTTGTCCACACTTCCCTGCTGTGCTTCATCACCACGCCAGCTCTGCTCTGCTGTGACCTTCTGCCTTGCAGACAGCAAACTATGGGCTGAAGCCACGAGTCTAATTAGACTTCTCCTCCTGCAAACTTTAGATGCCAGGTATTGTGACCAGAAACAGGAAAGTAACTGATGCAACTTTGTGGGAGAAATAAATGGGCTGGAAGAAATAGTGCATCTCATTGTCTTCTCATAAAGTGATGACTTTAGGAGTGTTTCTCACAGCACTGTGTAAGGATTGCTGCTTCCACTTGGTGAACTGATTAAAATAAGAGCTCCATGTTTGTTTGTTTGGTTTTTTTTTGTTTCCTCTGCATCTGTGTTAGCACTGGGCATGTAGCATGGTCTTAATACCACAGCAGAAAGGACTTTAGGCTTAACATTATGATGACTTCTGTAGCAAATTTTGTTGCTTTCAGTCATCAGTGTGTTATATGTATGGAGCTTGCCATGGCAACATAAAGCGAAGAGAGTGACAACGTTTGAGAGAAAACCCATGAATAATAGAAATCACTAGGTCAAGTAAGGAGCGAGTCCTAGTCATTCAGTCATCCTCCACAGTATTGGCTTAGTACAGTCCTAGAAGTGAGAAGAGCTATTTCTACACCAGCATCGCAGGACTTCAGCAAGGCCTGAAGCACACATTCATTACTGAGCTCATTCTTTCAGCCTAAAGCTTCCCATTGGCACAGAAGAACTAAACCAGGAGGCTGGGTGTCAAACAGAACAATTTTACCCAGTATTTTTAGACATTAAATGTAAGAGAATCAATAGTAACTGAGCCATCCACTCATTATATTGGCAACTATTTCATTTTATAATTTAGTTATTTAAGAAAACACTTCTTTTCAAGTTACTGGATATGGGACTACACAAATCTTCCCTGTGAGTATTCACTGTTGACAGCTCCTTGCCACTGATACAGGGTTAGTAACATCTACCTGTAAGAGCACTGAAAGTTACAGATCAGCACCAGGGGGGAGGGGGCTGCTGAACGTCAGGAAATTCATGTTCCTCGGGTATTTGCCCTCAGGAACTGTGTCTATGGCCATGATAAACTTGACTTCACCAAGCCGAGTCCTAGAAGGCTTTCATCTTCAGCTGCAGGAACTTCTATGGTGTTTGAACAACTTCACTGCTCCAGTTACCAAGAGTAAGTGAAGCTATGCTGAGCCTGCTGTTCTCCTTAAATGAAAACAACGGAATGTTTCTATAGTTATAAAATAAAGACTAAGAAATTAAATTCTTATAGTAAATTGTAAACCTTTAAGACTTTTATCCTTCGTTAAAGGGGTGCAAAAGACCCACTGGTTTGAGCTAAAGATTTAAAATATCAAGAAAAAGTGACCATGGATTTCAAAGTGCCTCAGTTCTATGCTGTGGTTCCACATTGTCAAAAGTGCAGCGGGTACTGCCACAGAGACCTTGCCCGAAGGGCTCAGTCATTAAAATACGAATAAGTGGGAAGATTACCGGGCAACACGTGTTCCTGTAGTAAGCCCCAGGTTAGCTTTCGCTTTGCTGGGTCTGATGAAACAGAAGAAGAAGAAGAAGCAGTCTCAAACGAATGAGAAGTACTGTAGCTCTTGAATAAAGGAATTTTCTACCTCAGAGAATTAAACAAAGAGGCAAAAGAGAAATATCTTCACTTAGGTTTATAGTTTCTCAGCTTTCTGATGTAATTTATTTGACCAGGCAACCTTGGATGTGCTGAACACAGAAATCATCTCAACACCTTGGTTCCGTGAATTTTGAGACAGAAGTTTGTGGAAAAATTTTCAAAAATCTTTTACTAGTGTATCAATTCTGAGGTAGCATATGAGATTCATCCCCCAATAATAGTAACACCATCACTTTTATTTCATGCTCTTCTGATTGGATGACACAAAATAACCTATAGATTATAATTAACTTCATTTTAAATCAAGAGGAGTAAAAACATAATCGCAGGAGAGGTAAAAATGAGCAAAATGCGTTTCTGTGAAGCGGCCTCTGAGGGGTTTCTATGATGGGTAATAGCAGAATGCACACAGACAGGGCAAGCGCGCTGTGGTTTTTACGCCCGAAAGGCTCATGTAAGATTCTCCTGTAATCTGAAAAGGCAGACAGAGGTGGTGTGTGTGGAAGGAGAGATTCTCAGAGGGGCCTGAGTCAGTCTTTTTCATGAACACTAACGCTCACCCGGGAGAACATTAACGCGAGAATAATTTTCAAGCCTTCTTCCGCCTCGCGAGTCCCACCAGCTGGTCTGTGAGACCTCGCTCTTCTCCTCCTGGCCTTTGTCTGTCCTCTCAGATGTGGCCCTTCCCGCATCAGAGCCTCTGGTCACAAGGACACAGGAATGCCTTCCGCTCCCCGGGTCTCGCGTCCCAGCCAAGCGGGCTTGCTGAGAGGCCGCGGTTTCCCGCCTGCGCCTGGACTTCCACCTCCTGCGCGGGCAGCTCCTTCCTCGCAGCGCCGGCTCCCGCTTCCTGAGCTCCGCTGAAGTCAGATGCTCGCAGACCCTCCTGAGGGCGCGGAGCCCACCGCGTGCAGTCTGCCCTGCACTCCCCACCGAGGCCCCCGCAGGGAAGGCGCCTGAGGCTCCACCCGCTCCGCGCCCCTCCAAGGCTCTGACTCTGTACCCTGGAAGCGCATCATTTGCGCTAACTGCAACCTTTCACCAGTAATGAAAGTTCCAGGATCTTCACAGCATTCGGCGATCCTGCTTCCTCCCCACCTATCAGAGTTCCACCAGCGCTGCAACGTTCATTCTTGCACCTATGCCCTGCACGTGCCGACTTGCATCACATTGAAAGTGATTTAAGCAATGGCCGTCTCGGGTGAAGAAAAGGTTAAGGCGTATGAAGGACAGTCAGTGGCACCAAGAATGTCGAGTGGAAGTGCGAGAAGGCCGCAGGGGGTTAAATGAATAAAGGCGGAGAGAGAGAGCAAGCCGACTTCACTTTTAAGTGGTCACCGGGAGATGCCAGAGTAGGACAGTGTCTCTTCTGGATAAAGACAGCAGACCGCTGAGTACAGAGACTTGAGCTCCCGACAGGGAAATGTAGGAGACAGCTGGGATAGAATTATGATATGGTTTCAAAGCTGGAGTAAATGTAGGGTCAACCTAGAATGATTTCCCACGGTGACCCCCGAGCCACAGAGGCAGCTCTGCGAGCAGCGGAACTACAGTAGTAATGTTCAGGGTCGTGAATAACTGCACTGTTCTTCAGGTCCTGGAAGCAGCAGCATCTAATAGAAAATCTGAGGCCGGAGCTCTAGTTCCTAATAAGTGGTTTTGGACAAAGGGCCAATCTGGTTGTATGGATTGATGTGAACAGCTTTAAGAAAAACCAGCAACACGTTGGCTAGATCTCTGGAGACTCCCAGACACGCTGTCTGTGGTGGGCACTGGAGCACACTCTTCTAAGAACCCTTACTGACCCAGCTGTATGCTCAGAATTATAAGCCACTGAGCTAAAAGCCACAAGCGTGGAGCTCAGTCACTAATGGCCCCTGCGTGGCTGTGGAGCCTGTCTCAGATGTTCACAGAACAAGACTTCGTGGCCTTGTGGGAGTGTGAGGTGCCCTGAAGAGTGGTCAGAGAAGAGAGATGCCAGTACTCGGGCCTGAGATAAGCTGAGGCACTGCAGGAAAGGTGTGAAATTTACCTCCGCTAAGAAAGATAGGCGGCCTCAGAGCGAGCTGCCACTGAAGGACTGGCCACGTGTGAAGGCGGCGTGGCAGTTATGCTGATGCCACTGAGCCACGGAGCCTTCCTCATTGCCCTCTGGGTCCCTTAAATCCACGGTCTGCAATGATGTCCCCTCCTCGTACCTCAATCTGTCTGTTGACCCCTCTTTTATGGATACTGTTTCTTATTTCCAAAATCCAGCGACCATGTCCAGTGTGTTAAGCGAGGGTGTGTTTGGGACCTGGCTTTCCTGGGTTCTAACCTGTTCAGTCCCTTCATACCCTGCCCTTAGGGAAGTTACCTGACCCTTCAAACTTCTTCTCTAAGAGAGATTGAAACTAACTGCTCTAAGCCTTTCCTAAATCATCACCGGAGACTTTCATTTACCTTTCTGCTGCATTAGACACTGCAAATAATACGGATTTTCCTAGCTTATTAGCTGTTTCTTCTCTTGCAATGTCTTTTCTTTTTATCTGTACCTAACTGGGAACTTTCCTGGGACCATCAATATATGACCTCTGCGTAGGAGACTGTCCCCTCAGCTCTGTCTTCAGGATGGAGTTAGGGTCCCTGTCTGGGCTTCTTCCACTGCATGCTGTGACGCACTTTGTGTTCTAGTCCTGGGGCTGTGCTACCTTCCTCCACTGCCAGATGGTGAGCTTCACGTGGAAGGGAACTGGTGGTGCAGCGGGTTTTCAGGAAACGTCTTTTGGAAGGAGAGATGAAAGGTACAAAAATAATAAGTGAAGCCCTTTATTCCAATGCATGTGTGACGCACACTGCGTAGCCGACTCCAGCCATCCCCTCGCCAGTGGTCAGTTCGGAGGCAGGCAGGTCTAAGCTGCTTGGGCCCAGGGAGACACCAGGGGAGACGGACTTGAATCTTCTGAAAGAAAACCAAGTCTGTCTCCTTGCTGCCACGCGCGAGGGGGGATGTGTTGGCTCTGGCTGCTGCTAGTGACCAAAACATACCCTCAGGGGGAGCCGGCCTCGTGGTGGTGCCAGGCTGGAGGTGATACCAAAATGGGTGCGTGGAGGGGACCTGAGTCTCATGCGGCACAGCTGAGTCACTGAGCCAGCTGCTCCTGAGGCCAGCGTCTCTCCGGGCTCTGTTGTCTGAGACCATAGCTTAGTACATTTGCAGGGTGTAATTCAGAACTAGGTTTTAATTTTTAAAAATGTACCGCAGCCAGTGCCCTGTGACCACTAGCTCCCCGCAGAGTGCTCCCCTTTGCACTGAACATGCATTATTTGTGTCACTTGCCGGAGCAGTCCTGAAAGCCCATCTTCCTGCGTGTGTAGCTGTGCTGCTCTAGTTCCCTCGATGTGATGAATCAGTTCACAATATTTACCTGTAATGACCATTTGACTTCGGGGAAGAGCCGGAAGTTGCACTGTACCAGATCAAGCGAATGAGGTGGATGAAGACACCGTCAAGCTGCCTTTCCTGTGGATGGCACCCGGTGGTGGCATTTTCTTTTTTCTTTTTTTTTTTTTTTTGACCCGGCTTTGCAAAGACTCTGATGAAAGAGGACCTCCAGACCTCTTTTGCCAATTGGCAAGGACAGTGTGGCAAGCAAGGAATGAGCCTGCAGCAAGCAAGAGGGCTTGAGGGGATTAGTGGGAACACGTCTTTTACTATAACAACTTTTTAAAAATTTAAACACTCACCACATACTTTGTTCATCGCGATACACACACACATGTCATAGGAACAGCGTTAAGGAAACACTAGCTTTGCAAGTGAACAAGCATTGTATACTAGCGCTCTGAGCTGAGGGGAAGATGAGATTCAACACTGCAATATATACATTCAGCACAGTGCAGTCATTCAAATGCTGTGTAAGCCCATGCAGCGGAAGCGAAATGTTTCTGGGACACTGAGTGATAAAGTCAAGGCCATCATTGTCACAGACACAACTTCTGAACGGCAATATCTGAAGACATAATTTATTTTCATGATGTCTGCAGGCTCACCCAACCCCCACAGGGCGATCTTCCCACACTCTCCCAAGGGGATGTTAGAAACTCTGTATCACAATAAGGAACTGACAGCAGTAAATAATTGCAGGCAACGTCTGGGGAAGTACTGCGGTAAGCCTGTCATTCCTTTCTCTTGAGGTGCCCTTCACATTCTGTTAAAGTTGGATCAGGCTTCAGTTGTGGCTGCAGCCCAAGCCTCTGCAGATGGGCCCCACACAGAGCAGCGCAGCCCCTGCCCATGCCCAGCCTGGTTGCCATGAGCATCAGGCACTCAGCCCCACCTGTCATCCTCTTGGGCCCACGCTCTGTCCAACTTGCTGTCTTCACGGCTGCTTCTGTTTCCGCCCAGTAAGGACCAAGTTGCCACCCTCCTGCCATGTCATCTCTGTGGCTTGCCCTGACCCTTGCTCCCCGTTTGCCTGTGAAGCCACTGTCCAGTCTAGAAACCTAGGGAGGGAGAGGAATGCCTGCCCTCCTGCCTGGCAGCAAAGGCATCATGCCAAGGAGCTGGCACAGCCAGAAGCATGGGGAGGTGAGTTCAGGAGTTATTCCCAGTGTCTGGGTCACAGGCTGGAGAAGGGTGGCGAAAAGCCCCAAGGGCGCTGGTGTGAGCAAAGGGAAGCGGCCAGTTCCAGCTCTGCAGTCTTGTCCCGACTGAGCTGAGGCAGGGGCACAGCTGTGAAGTTCTTCCTTCCTGTTGGGCATGTAGTGAAAGTGTGCTATCCCCTCCCACCGCTCACTCTGGTGACCTCAAGCCCGGACCCTTTGCCCTTTCGCCCCTGCGCTTTTGCCCCAAGCAGCTTAGAGCCACTTGTATCTGCACACTCTGTAACCCGCAGCCCCACGGTGACTGGTGGTGACTTCTTCATGGCTGCGTGTGCTGTCACTGGAGGTGGCCGCTGGACAATGTGACCTCTGCTTCCAGATCTTCTGAATCTAAATCCCAGGAAAAGCCCTTGGTAAATTTGTGTTCTGGGGCAAGTTAGCTGATCCAAATCTGGGTTTTTACCCCACTTTTAGGTGGAAATAAGAACATCAACAAAATCTACTCTTAAAGGTGAAATTGTAAAGACTGAGTGAGAAATATATATATATATATATATATATATATATATATATATATATGACAGCAGCCATGACTCATAGCTCAGCACATCTTGGCTAACAATTGCTGCCCTTTATGAGTCCCATAGCACTGGGTGCAGGACACCAAGTGAGATGGTTCCCAAGCAAACATTTCTGGTGTAAATTGGATTTACAAATGACTGTGAGAGTCTGACCAAAGCACCCCAGAGAGGTATTGTTATACAGGACTCAGGGTCTCTAGGACAGGGCATGGAATCTGGAATGGCCAGGGGTCACAGCTCTGGAATTCCCAGCCTTAAATTATCTTCTGACTATGTGATGATCCTCCAGATTTTATTTGGTTTCTTTTCTTTTAGGTTTTACTATGTCCCAAAGTCTTCTTGATTGTTTTGATGAAGACCACCCCAGAGCTTTGTAACACGAGGCTTTGTTTGGAGACACATACTATGTATTACTCCCCTCGAAGAACTGGAGAGGAGCCCGCACCAGTCTGGCTTTTCACGCGTTCTGTGCTGCTCGTGGGTCGTCAGTGTGAGCGCCCGGGTCCAAAGTCAATCTTTCGTGCTTTGTCATCAAAGGTGGAACATGCAACATTTTAAAGGTGATTTCTCCTTTCTGTAGAACATTGGTCCCTTCATGGGTCATGACATTTTACTAAGCCTCTCCCATGTAGGCTTGAATGCACACTGCTTCCCAAGGGATGCCTACACTTCTGGGGTGTGCCCTGTCTACATGCCCTCGGAAGCTTCCTGACGTCTCTTCAAGCCACGCTCCAATTCACACTCAAGGAATTGCGGAGAGAAGAGCCAGGGGAGCTCGCTTAGAGCAAGCTCAGGGGAAGCTAACAAGTTATCCCAAAACTTAAAAGGTCCTTGTGGCCTATTGGATGCTTTTTAAAAAATAGCTGCACTCTTCTGAGCACAGACAAGTCCAGGTGCTGTCAGCTCTAGGAGGTCCTGTGCAGAACAGCGCTGCAGCTGGTGAGGGGCTTCACACGGAGCCGGACACATAAAAGGACCCTTGTCCTGTGGGCACTGCACAGCCACCCATAGCCAATGAGCAAAGGGGCAACGGAGGTGGGGACCATCACCCATTCCTTTAGCACCCACCCTGGAGCAGAGTTGGAGATCACCAAGCAGCAGTCCGAGACCCTCCACCCCAGAGCCAGGCTTGCGGGGAAGATGCTGGGCTTCTGAGGGGCTGGGGAGATAGCTCAGTAGATTAAACACTTGCCTGGCAAGCGCAACGTCCTGAGTTTAATCCCCAGTACCATGGAAATACAAAACAAAACAAAAACAAAGATGCTGGGCTTCTGGGGGAGAAGTGGAAAAGCAGCTCAGAGGCTCCGGCCCTATCAAGAGCTGGAGGAAGCGGCTAATAAGAACATGACAGGAAACAGGTCCTAAAGGACATGCTGACAGCTCAGGACAGTGGCTGCAGCCCTGTGGATCCTCCATACGAATCACCTGAGAATTTTTACAATGCATTTTAAGGGGAAGCAAGCCCATCTTTCATGTCCTTGACTGAAAACAGCAAAAGAAAATAACTGTGATTTTTCACTTAATTGTATGGGGGACAAAGGAGGGATGTGGTTCCATTATGTCTGTCTCGGCCCTCTGTTTGGCATTATGGTAATTTGCTGGGATTTTTGTCTCTATGTGAGGGACGCCACATACCACCCTGGTTCCCACCAGAGCCAGTGGTCTGTTCGTCTTTGTCTTCCTTCTGAGCTGCCACCGCATGCCTTCCACCTCCCCAAATGTGCTGTCTTGCATTATTTAACTAAAGAGATGCTTTACCAGCACCAGCGGCCTCAGATGTGGTTCTCTCAAATAGCATCCCAGCAGCAGCTAAACAGGCCCTGGGATCATCGGCTCTGATGAGCAGGGAGCCGGGACTCCAGACCGCTCTGGGCTTAAATAAACAACAATAAGAACATGTGCGGATTCTGAAAGAGCACACAGGGAATTTAATAAAGACTCAGTGCTGCAGGAGGCCGAACTGGTGGGTGATGCCGAGGGCTCTTTTCTTTTCCCTGGATCCTCCTGCATGGGTTTGTTGCTGAGTGTCATGGTTCAAATGGCACTGCCAGTGGGAGCGAGTCAAGGCGCCTTCACTGCTGCTGCTTCTCAGAGGCTGAATGTCAGCACAGGCAACAGAGGGGCTTGCAAGAGAATTGCTCAACTGGGCCAGGGCATACAAGGCACCACGTGGCACCATTGTCCTGCTGCCCTCCAAAGCCTGGCTACAGCTACACAGGAAGTTCCTGGCTACAGCGAGGGAACTGTATTAGGCACAGTAGCAGAGGATAAGAAGGAGGGAATCCCCGTGGGTATCCAGAGGCGACACAGGCAGGAGGATCTCCTCCTGACACTGGAGAGACAAAAAGGCCAAGAGCCTGTTCAGCTTGTCATGGTGGGCAGGCCCAGGAGGGCTCCAAGTAAGGGGGTCGTCGGTGCAGGAGGCTTTTGGATGCCAAAGAGGGAGGCAGCCTTCTGACCCTTGGTGGAGGGGGCTTCCCTCAGCTACCCTGCATCCTGGCACTGCCCACAGCCACCCCTGGACCCTGACCTGCCTTACTGTGAGCCTAGCAGGGGGTGAGGGGGCAGCTCATTTGAATGTACCTGGAGCTTCTAGCAGGGAGGGAGGGAGCCCAGGGCTTGAATAGGCATGGGCCGGCTGCTGCATGAGATTGGATGAGTCTGTGGAGAGAAAGGGGAGTGTGTGTGTGTGTGTGTGTGTGTGTGTGTGAACATGGGGTATATATGTGTATGTGTGCATATATGTGTGTGCCTGTGCATGAATGTGCATATGTGTACACATGTACATGTGTGTGCTTGGGGCACGTGTGCATGCATGTGTGCGTACCTGTATGTGAATGTGTGTGCACCTGTGTGCATGCATGCACATTGTGTTGAACACGTGTGTGTGCACGAGTGTGTGTATGGTGTGTGCATGTGCATGTGTGTGTGCATACCTGTGTCTGTGTGTGCGTGTGGGTGTGGGTCTCTACTTTTTCACTGCAGGGAGTGAGCTGGAGAGAAGGCAGCACACACATGGTCCTTGCATGTGTCAGTTCCTCCCAGTGCTGGGCTGAGTGAGTCCGGCTTTGTCTTTAGGCCTTTGTGGCTCACTTGGTGCTGTCACCGGCATGGGTGGATGTGGCACTGAGCTGCTCAGCAGCTGCCCTGGGGGCGCGGGAGGTGGATGGCCGCCCTGACTTCCCTGTCCACTGGGGCAGGCGGTGGCAGCTTGGGGTCCTGTGAAAAACGTCTGGCTGCTCGCTTGGCCGCCCTCCAGCGCGTACTGTTCACAGCCCTGTTCTCAGGCAGCCGCTGCCAGGGCTCCAGCTGGGAACGCAACGCGCACTGCTTTCTTCTTCCCGACCTCAAAGAGATCCTTTTATGGACAGACCCGTGCCTGCCTCCCTCGCTCCTTCCCGGGCTGAAGCTGACCTCTCGGCCAGTCAGCCAGCAGGTGACCCCGAGGGTGGGAGGCCTTCAAAGCAGTTCTGTCGGGGCCTGAAGACAGACAAGGCTTTCAGCCTGGGAGGGCACGGGCCACTCCGGACCTGTCCCCAGTAGGGCGGGGCTGCGGGGCCCGGACCTTAGGAGTTTCATTGCGGGGCTCCTACGGGGCCAAAGGAACAGGGAGCAGAGCCGGGCTGCCCTTGATGTTTTATCCTGCAGCCCAGCTGTGCTCCTTTGGACCTCGGCCTGTGCTGGGCAGGCAGCTGTAGGGAGGACAGTGAGCGCAGCCGCGACTCCCCCACTGCTGGCTGGGTGAAAGGTGATGTGCTGGGCTCCAAGGATTTTTTTTGAAACATTGTGGTGTCTAGGATTCCTCTGCCTCTCACATAAAGTGCTAACTTGATATCCTTCATTTATTAAATCACAAGCAAGTGACTGAACATGCAGAGAATCTGAAAACTGGCTCTGGCCATTGCCACCACGGTAGGAAATACTCCGTGGATCCAGGCTTCGGATGGTGAAGCAGGCACTGGTCTGTACAACTGAAACCAGGAGCGTTGAGTAGGTTGTAGTGGCCTGTTAGCCACTCTTGTCTATTTAGTATTCAGAGCTCTACATTTAGTTTGTATTTGGAGTAAAAAGAAGAGAAAAAAGGGAAGCTTCCAAACTGTTGTGTCGGCATTGTGGGGTCGCACACCTGTAATCTCGCTACCTGAGAGGCTGAGGCAGGAGGGTTCAAGGCTGGCTTGAGTAGCTAAGCATGACCTTCTCTCAACATAATTTATTTTTACAAAAAAGGGTTTGATGGTGCAGTTTGGAAGGATGGCCTAGCAAACATGGGTAACACTGGAGGCTCAATCCCCAGTAACACAAACAAGAGAAAGGACAGGGAAAAAAATGCTAATTTCTCTTTTTCAACAGAGAAATTGTTCATGGCCTCTGGCGCTTTTGTGCTCAGTTTTATTCTATCTTCCTCCACTTATGTATATTCTTATTAACTTAACAGGAGTTTAGAACTCAAACTGTGTCTTTTACTAAATGAACCATTGAAACTTGGTGCCAGAAAGCTGGGAGCAGACGTGGCCGCTGCTGCGCATTACCTGCGGGGTCCAGGGAAGAGCCGGAGAGGGCCACAGACGGGCTCGCGCTGGCTGGGGACTTGGGCGTGTGGCAGCGCAATGCTCGGGATCCAAGCCGCCCACCTCGTGGCAGCGAGGTTTTGGGACTTGAAGCTGACCCAGAGCTAGTGCGAGGTGCAGTCAGGCCTCCAGCCCAGGCTGTTGGGGCCTCCTCTCAGGCTCTTCTGGAGCCTGGAAAACTGACATCATTTAAAAAAAAAATGTTCTGTGCCTTAATTACCCTTTTGTTGCTGAGACACAAAACCCAACACCCCAAACTCTGAGGAGGAAAGGTTTATTTTGGCTCACAGTTTGTGGAGGTTTCAGTCCAGAGTCAGCTGGCTCCAAGGTGGGGTACCACAGCACATGGGCCTGGCAGGGGAGAAGCAGCTCAGGGCAGGGCAGCAAGGAGCAGAGCAGGATGCTGCCAGGCCACGCCCCCAGCGACCTCCTCCAATCAGGCTTCAGCTTCCAAATCACATTTAGCTATTAGTTCATCAGTGGATTAGTCTAGCAATAACTATCACAGCTTCACGATCAAATCACCTCCCCAAATTCCCACCCAGGAGAGCTGAAGGCTGTGGGGAACACATAGCTATAAGCCATAACATTCTGAAAGTTCTTGGAGTGTTCATATCCAAAACACTGAGTCCAGGGTTTTAGTGGCTGGTTGACCACAAATCAGCCACAAAAGTCTACATTTGGGAATTTCTAAACACTAGTTATTCCACAGCCCCAGATCAGGGATATCATAATAGAATTGTTTACAGGGAACACTGTTTACTCTTCCCAAAGCATTTCACACATGAGAGAGCTCAGAAAACAGAAATGCTGTATGAGTCTAAATGTTTACTAAGGCTTCTCTTAGGACTTGAGTCTCTCCAACAGCAAAAAAGATAGCTCGCATCTATCTAAATACCTTAGTCTGGGAAGTTGCCGAGTGTCACTTGGATAGGCTTGTCTGAGCGAATGTCACATTCATTCAGAAGACTTAAGTTGTATCCGTTCTCTGCTAGCCACTGTACTAGGTACCAAGAAAGTCATCAGCGGTGAATTCTGTCTCTTGAAATCCTTACAGTCCAAATAGAGACAAACTTCTAAAAGCCAAACAAGGCCTTTTGGAGCAGGAAAAGATGGCATCGCAGCTCAGAGCAGCCAGAGGAGCTGCCTGAGATGAGTGGTGAAGACACGTGGACATATGGAGGTGTTTCCGAGCAGATAGAGCTCCCCTTACTGGGCTGCCAGCCTTGAAAGCAGAGACAGCATGGTGTTTGGCTCTTGATCCCTAGTGTGAAGCACATTCTGGAACTCAGGGCTGTCGGTAGTAATAGGAAGCATTTGCTGCACCATGAGAGACAATGCTTGGCTCCACCCCAAGCCCAAGAGGCACACAGAAGCCCAACAGGGGTCATTCCTCTCTGAACACTTCAGACGTGGGGAATCTGGGAGGCAGCTCAGTTCTGACACAGGATCGCATCAGTCCCAAAGGTCTGATGTGCTGAAGAAAGCGTGTTCTCTGAGGACAGAGAGCAGGAATTACAGCCTTCGACAAGGAACCTGCAAAGAGTTGGATTTCTAGTGAGCTCAGTAGCGGTGGGAGATGTTAGCTCTGCAGAGAGAGATAAGCCTGCAAATTATAGAGCTTTACACAAAGCCTTTTTTCCATGTGAAATTTTAAACTCTGAGAATTAATATTTCTCACTAGCAGACGAGAGAGACAGAGACAGCAGCTGTGTCCACTCGTGAGTGTATTTCTCATGCTTGATTTTGTCCCACTGAAGCTGAAATTCTGTTTAGAAATCCCAGAGTTTCATCTCTCTTTTGCTCCCTTGTTGCTTGTGTCTTTTAGGGTGCTCATAACCAATTATTGGTATTTTTATATCTCATCTTTTTTATTGTCTCCCCAAGGAGACTCTAAACAAGTCCTTTCCTCAAATCTAATTGATAAATCAAGTAGGCACTTGACAAATACTTGTTGATAGTGAAGGCTACATTCCATTTTTCTATTTCTTGTATATTTTCATTAGTGAAATATTTATTAAAGGCATCACAGTTGTGTAGACTGCATTCTGTATGGGCATAGGAATGTAAAGCTGTGTCAATAATGAGATGTTCCCTCACAGGAAGATGTGCTTGGCTCCTGAGCTAAGAAAAGGCTCCCAGCAGTGAGGGAAGCACAGAAGTAACTGTGCAGAGTGCAGACAGGGGAGGTCTGCTTCTATGAGGAGAGTCAAGAAAAGATTTACAGAAAAGGAAATGTCAGAGCTAGGCCTGAAAGGCCTTAGTTATCTGCAAGGTAGGACACAAGAGGTGAGCTGTGGGGCCAGCCCCTGGATGTGGGCTTGGAGCCTGAAGAATGAACCATCAAAACCTGATGGAGAGTGCCTCAGTTGCTTTTCTCTTGTTGCTGGGACAAAATACCCAACACGCAAAATGAAGGAAGGAGAGGTTTATTTAGCTCACAGTTAACGGGGGTTTCAGTGCATACTCAGCTGGATTCAAGGCAGAGTGGCACATGGCAGAGGGCAGCAGTTCGTGAGGTAGAAGACAGCAAAGAGCTGTGGGAAGAGCAGTGGCTGCTGCAGCTAGCAAGCCTCTCACCCCTCCTTACATTTGTGCATAGCCTGTCCACCCCAGGGCAGGTGTAGCACTCACACCCATAATGCCAGCACTGGATCATGAATTAATCACAAATTCTAGCCAGGGAGATGGCTCAGCCCCAGGGAGATGGCTCAGTGGAATAAGTGCTTCCTTGGCAAGCGCAAGGGCCTGAATTCAATCCTAGGTTCCTCCAAAAAAAAAAAAAAATTCTAGAAACCACCCCATGATTGCATGAGGCTTTATGGGGACAACTAGACACAAACTATAACAGACAGTAAGATTGGACAGACAGACAGATGGACAGATAGACAGGAACAGAGGAAAAGAACATGCATGCCTGAGAGGCTCTGGGGTCTAACACCAACTGATAAAGCCTCTTGAAGAACTCTAAGTGCATGAGCAAATAGGATGAGCTTTTCCAATTAGAAGGCCAAGACAATAGTGCAGACCACAGACAACGGTGTGGACTAGGACAATGGGTAGGCACAAGACAATTTAGTATATTGCTAAGAATGAACACCATGTTATTTTATAGCTATTTTTTTAGGGTTCAGTTGTAGAGAACAAAATCTAACACTGTTTTAAAAAGAACAGGGCATAAATAGTTTGTGAAATGTCTGGAAGCATTGAAGAATGACATTCTAAGCTGAATTTTAGGGAATAAATCTATGTGTCACACAGCAGATCCAGGCTGCCAAGGAAGTAGCTTTCCTTCTTGAGAAAATATAAACCATGTGACCAACCTGGAACAGCTATGGTGTCAGTTTCAGTGCACACCAGCACAACTAGTGTCCCACATCTCTCCTTTCTAAACTCTGTTCCCAACCAAGCCTCACACAGGTATGCCTGGCTTGTGCTGCTTGAATTACAATTAGATCCAGCTTCAAGGGCATCTGAGAAATGCCATTTTCTGGTATTCAAGACTGTGCACATAGGAAGACACAGTGGAGAGACTGGAATAGATGCTGAGCAAGAAAATATCCACTACTACATCTACCACAGGCAGCAATTGAATGTAGGCAGTGAGACTGAAGAATTTAGAGTGTGTCTCTGGCTCAATAACTAGGCCAAAAACTAGAGAAGTAGCTCTGGCAGTCAATGTTGGAAATGCTGTGTGAAAGGCTGCCCGGCTGCAGAGATGCCGGACAAGTGGCCAGGCGCATAGTCCACGCTAGTAGGAAACATGGAGGTCTTCTCTTCACAGCCAATAGGCAGAATTAGGAAGTGAGTAAAATCATCCAAATAGATGTCATAGTAGAAAGAAAAGAGGATCATCCAAATCTGAACAGAGCTTGAAGAAGGACTCTACAGTGCAACTTGAAGAATGGAATAATTAGGGGGAAAATCCAGGAACCTCCGTTATACATGTTGAAGTGGAAGAGAATGGCAGGACTGAAGCCAGCAGTGCCATACACTGCTCAGGAGTCATGTAGGTAAGAACTGAAAATGTCACTTGAATACCAACATACCAGGTACAAAGACGTTGCAACCAAACTTAGGAAGAACTATTTGGGCAGAATAGTGGGCGGTACACTAAGGGGTAAGGACATGTTTGTAAGGCTGTGGGTGTGGGTTTTACACAGCAGGGACAGATTAGAGGCAGAGAAGGTGGGTTTCTTGAAAGAAATTGAAGACAATAATTATTTTCTTTTTTATTTATTTTTATGTATTTAGTGCAGGGTCTACAGGGTCTCACTATGCAGATCGGACTCAGTGATCCTCCTGTTTTCAGCCTCCTAAGCACTAGGATTACAGGCGTGTGCCACACCCAGTCTCAATCACCTCTAGCAAACTCTGGGGGCTGGGCCAGCACAGCTTGTGGTACCAGGGATCAAACCCCAGTCCCTGTGCTCTGCCTAAGCAGGCACTGTAGTCTGCTGAGCTATCTTGCCGGCCCAATTATTTTCTTAATGAAATAGTAGAGATTACTTTCTGATAGATGACAGTAGATAGCAATAATTAAAAATGAAATTAATTCAAAATAGGAATTCTCACTCTGGAAAATTAGAGAAGACCAAGGTGAGGAGATTTATAATCAGCATTTGAAGTGACAGATGAATTTTGAAACAAATAGTATCTCTAATTCTTTACAACTGAATAATTTTCTTTAGTAGTTATCAGAAGCTGAGAACAAAAGAGAAATATTGGATTGAAGTATATAAGGTTTGTAGATGGAATGTAAATAATCTTGGAGATTGAGTATGCTTGTGAAAGCACTGGGGTGGCATACAATGGAGAATAATGGAGTTAGAAAGAAATTGAGCAGAAGGGTATCAATAGGCAAGTGGGAACAAAGCTTCTGTAAAGTATGGGAGTGGCTGGTATACCAGTAAGAGGAGAGAGAGATAGGTGGAAGTAAAGGAAGTCAGGAAAATAGGCA
>NDGM011191979.1:0-15295 GCA_002564305.1 Octomys mimax | reverse complement strand
TGTGTGTGTGTGTGTGTGTGTGTGTGTGTGCAGGGTCTCACTATGCAGCTTGAACTTGTAATGATCCTCCTGTTTTCAGCCTCCCCAGCACTGGGATTACTGGCATGCATCACCATGACCAGACTCTCCCTTCCCAAAATCTTAGGTGTTTACTTTCTCTGCAAACCTATGGGAGTCTTTGATCTTTTTGTGCCAAGCAGTGGTTCTTGAAGTTGATGCCAAGAGATTCCCATATATTCCTTGTGAAGGGAAAGCAGTGAACTTGGTCAGCCAGCTGGATATCTGAGTGGGGCAGGAAAGGGTCCCCTGTACGGGAGTCATGAATGGTGACATGATCACACATTGCACCTTGTTACAGGTGCACAGAACCAGAGGAGGTGTGCGACTGCCCAGGGCCATCTCTTTGAGAAGAAGACCAAGAAGTCTAGCTCATGAAAAAGGGATAGCAGGGAGGTGGGGACCAGCTCACTTAGAAGTTTCTTGGCCATAAAAAAGATTTGAGTTTGTCCTCATCTCAGCAGATTCCATTGGAGGATCTAAGTAAAGGGATGCTCTGATCTGATTTGTGTTTCCCTACAGGTCTTTTTGCTATAGAAAAAGGACAGTGCAGCAGGGTGGAACCAGACACGTTGGGTGATGTTCTGATACTCAGGTTGAGGTGGTGCTGGCCACTGTGGCCACACTCCAGGAGGTGGTGAGAGGGAGATTGCCGTGGGGTATACTGTGGAGGCAGAGCTCATAGGATTGCTGATGTGGGAGAATGAAATAATGAGAAAGGTGAGGATGACTCCTGGGTTTTCACCCCGAGCAACTGGAGATACAGTGCTACCATTTAAGAACCAAACAGGAAGAAACAGGAAGAAAAAGACAAAAAATTCTGTTGAGGTTTTAAGGTATCAGTTCAACATCCAAGCAGGAATGGCACACAGGTGTTTGAAAAGGTGACAGCTGTAGGCAATGAATGGAGAGATAAAGATTTAGAAATTCACATGGCCTTACGTAACAGATCACCGCAGAGGTCAGTGCCTTCAGAAAACTGAAGTCTTGGTCTTCTTCCTTAATGGTAGCCCACAACCACGCAGGTCAGGGCTGTTAGGAGACCCGCTGTGCCTTGGAGGAAACACCCATGGGTCTTTTTGGTTTGTCATTTTCTGCCCAGCCTCACATCCTTGAAGCCCTCCTCATAGCCCAATATGAACCGTGGAGCGCTTGCTATTATTTCCACACTCCAGGAAGTAGGAAAAATGGAAGAAGGAATGCTGCCCCACTGAGTTAGTTTGAGGGGCCTCGCTTTAATCTCATCATCCAGACTTAATTTCAAGTAGGCATGAGGAATGCCATCCTTTGTGACACTTGTTGCTAGGTTCCTAGACAGTGGGTAAATACCTCTGCTGTGCTGAGTCACCAGTTTATAAGTGGTATTTATAGCTACAACCTCCAACAAAAGCCTGGTCAGAGGAAGAGGACCAATCCCAAGGGGCAGGTACGCACAGTAGTTGTAAAGTGCCTCTGGGACACAGACGCGTGGAAGTCAAGAGCTTGGCTTGGCTTCCAGCAGCCATTCTCTGTCTTATTCTTGGGCTTTGTATTTTTATAGCCCTGGTTTTTCCTGTTCCTTTTGGCCCATTTTGCACTCATACAACCTTCCTTTATTTCATAAACTCTTTTAAGGCTTCTGATAACAAGACTGTGTATATGTAAGTAAGCAAACCTTTGACCCATCTTCCTCTGGCAGAACTGGGAAGGAAGACTAGAGAGAGAGAGAGAGAGAGAGAGAGAGAGAGAGAGAGAGAGGATGTAGAGGAAGGAAAGGGAAGGAACTTAGCATTCAGCAAAATGACTGAATGGGGGGACTTTTGGAGGGGAAGGAAGGAGATTCATTCATGTGTTGTGATGATATGATGTGTCACATGGACACAGGAGAACCCTGATTGAGACTCACAGAGGTTCTCTTCAGGCAGCTGCTTCCTGGGATCTACCCAGACCAACTGCTGGAGGATAGTATCGGACTAGCTGTGATGATCAGGTAGGTACTGGTAGCTCCTACTGGTAAGGGAAAAGTGGGAAAAGCATTCCTTCCTGATTACCTGGGGCCAGCAGTTGGTGTGAGGAAAGACCTCTTGATGACAGAAGCAGAAGCGAGCCCCATGTGTACTTACGTGAAGAAACCTGTGCCTCCAGCCTGGGTGATGCTCTACGCTCCAGCTCCTCTGTACTCTGCTGATGGCTGAAGCAGGGTTTGGTCTCTGGCTGCTACTAAGAACAACCCTGGGCTGGGAGATGGCTCAGTGGAATAAATGCTTCCCTGGCAAGCACAAGGGTCTGAGTTCAATCCCCGGTTCCAAAAAAAAAAAAAGAACAGCCCCATGGGTATTTGAAAGGTGAGGAAGGACCTGAATTCAAAGGGACCTGCAGGAACCAGGAGGTTTGCTTGCTATTCACCATGACATTTAATGTTTGCCTTCCTTAAAAGTCCTCCCTGCCATCATCAGGAAGCTTTGACAGTGGAGCCTACAACTTGAGGGCACCATGACTTGCCCAGCTGTGTGGTGGCTCCAGTGCCCCACTGAGGTGAAAGAAAGGTTCTAGTTGCACCCCTTGGCTGCTAGTGGGAGCTGGGAGCAGAGGGGCTGCAGAGGTCAGAGCAGATTCATTCCTTTCCAGCCCATTGCTATTATCTGCAAAGTAGAGGTGGGGGGCCTCTTTCAAAACCTTTGAGTTTGCAGTATACCCACTGTGGTGCAATGCTAAATTGGCAAGTGTAGTCCCCCTTGGGCTCAGCTCTTGATGAGCAGAGAGGGAGCTGGGCCCCAGCCTCCACCCTCCTCTCAGCTGAATGTACATACTAGAGAACTCATCCCCCCAGTGGGCCCCTTGTCTTCTGTCCCTTCACAGTCACACCTGCACAGATTAGGACACATCAGTGAGGTGTGGAGCATTTAGAAAGAGTGCACTCGAGCTCATGGAGGTGGGAGCAGGTGAGAGAAAGTCATACAGCAGTGAAGCCCAGGGACAGCTGCTCCACCCACCCTCCTAAGACAAAGGGTCCATGCTGATGCATACTAGCATGCATCACACTCTGGTTTCCATCTCTAGTCCTGAAAAACAAAAGGAGATGACCAGGCTGTGTCCCCCTTCCCAGGCTGGGCTCACAGGATGTGGGAGTCTGGGAAAGAATGTGATTGTTTGAGGCAGCTCAGGGCAGCTGAGAGGGCCCTAGGAGGAGCTATGAAGCTGACACTTGGCCAGCAGCACCCAGGGTGATGGTCTGTGGATAACACGTGTCTCATCGAGGGGGTCTGGAGAGGATAACACAGCACCACCACCTTACCCCACACCTGGCCTTTGGACACCTACTGTTTCTCAAGATTGTCCTTGATGGGAACTGTAGCCAGAGGGCCACATTGTACTAATATTTGAAGGACAAAATCATCACTTTACTCTGTTCTCAATCAAGTGCTGTAATCCTTGGACTCCTTAGAGGGGCAGGTCTGACCATGGCATACAGAAAGTTCTTTACTCTAGCACCTCTGAGATGGTTACTGGTGAGGAAATGTGTTGCTGCTCTCAGAAAGTCCCAGAAGAAGAAGAGCTGCGCTAGGTGGCTGACCCTCACAAGTGTGTCCTCTGCAAAGCTCCTTCTCTCACAGCAGGCTGTGGGGACATCCAGAGTTTCATCTGCATTCTCTGTTGCCCTCCTCTGCTCTGAGCCTTTCATAAAAGGAAGCACCTTTCCCATGCCCCCAGTGCCATATTCATCTTCCAGGAAAGAGCTTCAGTGAGAAATACTTATGGCTGAGGTCTAAATTTCCCCCCAATCTCTTGTTCAGAAGAGGGGCCTAGTTGGAGAAGAGGGCCGCTGAGAGTGACTTCAAAGACCATATTCTCATCCTTGGCTCTGCCCCTTCTCTCTGCTTCCAGACTGCTGTGGTGTAAGCAGCTTTCCTCTGCCAGGTCCTTCTGCCATGATGCTTCTCTCTAATAGTCAGCTGGTCCTGGACTAAAGCCTCTGACACCATGAGCCAGAATAAACCTTCCCTCTTTAAAGTTATAGGTACCGTGTATTTTGTTCCAGCAATGGGAAAGTTGACAAATACAGAAATAGGAGAAGGAAGAAGATCATGGGGCATGAAGAGAGGTGTGTGACACCCTCTTATTCTAGGTGTAAGTCCCTAGAAACAGGAATGGAGATGAGGCAGGGTCTGCTATGGTGAGCACCAGCCCTATAGCATATGAGCTTTGCAGCTCTAGAAAGTTACTTACCTGTTCCGTGCCTCAGTATTTCTACCTGTGAAGTAAGGACAATAGCACTTATTTCACAGATTCCTGTCAGGATGAACACATGTGAACCCCTAAGAAAATCTCCCCACTTGCAGTGTTCTCCCAGAGGTAGCTCCACAAAGAGGACTGGTAGAAAGGAAGGATCTTACAAGTATGAAATAGAAGCCAAGGTCTCCCACACTGGCCCACGAACACATTCAGCCTCAAACAGAACCACCTGGGAACTTCCGGGGTGCTTTAAAGTGCTTGTTCTTCCAGGTAGGAGGGTCCATGGGGAAATTTTTTCTCTCACAAACAGAGTGCTTGGTGAAGAGTTTTGATTTTGAGAAAACAGTATTGTTGTTATAGATGTTTCACAGGAGCAAACAGTGATGCATATCTTGGATCAAGGAGTCCCAACTGTAAATCTTTTCTTTTTTTTTAAAAAAAATGTATTTAGTACAGACTTTACAGTGCCTCATTACACAGATTGGACTCATAGTGAACCTCCTGTTTTCAGCCTCCCAAGCACTGGGATTGTAGGTGTGCACCACTGTGCCTAGTCTTATTCACCTTCCTAGNGTGCCCCGGGGGCAGGGCCCACATGGCAAGCCAGGGATCAAACCCAAGTCCTTGCACTCTGCCTAAACAGGTGCTTTAGTCTGCTGAGCTATCTGGCCAGCCCCCAAATGTAAATCTTGCAGAGTTAGCCTCAAAATTACTGTTATGGAATGACTTTCTGAAACCAAGTTAGTTTTTAAATAATATTTAATCCGTCATTTTTAGTGGAAGCAGAACCTCTGCAAATATCATAAATATGACTCTCAAAGTACACAGGACAAGGTAACACTTAAAAGTGCTTCACCAGAACTCCCTGGGGTTGGTCCTGGCTGTGCCTCGGACCAGTTGTGTGATCCTGGGCAACTTATCCTCTTTTTGTTTCAGACACGAAGGGGAGATGAAAATAACAGTTTGTGCTGAGTGAGACTTAAATAAGGAAATGTGCAGTCTATAAAGTTCCAGTCAACCTTACTAATAAATAATATTATGGCAGTAGTATAGAATACAAAACAGAATAAATATAAGAAGAAAGAAAACATACAGTGCTCACCACATCTGTACCTTATAGGTATCAGGCTCTGTGGCAGTAACAAAACCTTCCAAATCTCAATGGTTTAGAAGAGAAAAAGAGAGAAGATAGACTGATTGATTTCTAACCCATGCATCCTATGTGGCACATGTGGGTGGCTGGGTAGGGTTAATCTCCAGAGCTGCATTGAAAGAGAAGGAAGTGGAGGCAGAGAGACACGTCAGACCTTTTCACATTTCTCCACCCAGAGCTTCTCTGTGGCCACATGGAAGGAACTTCAGGAGACATGTGAAGTGGAATTCCTCAGCTGTGACAAACCCTGAAACACATACCCCCTCTCCTTAGCTGCACACGTCCTTCGCTCTTCTCCTTTGGCTGTTTATTTTCAGATAAGAACTTGGTGCCCTAGCAAGTTGCAGTGGTGCCCAAAAGTTCTTTGATTTTCTTAGTGGGGGATGAGATTTTCAAATGATGATACAACAGTGATGACGGTTGAGATGGTCCACTCACAGGTCTTCATGTATCCGGTGTCTATCAGCTGCAGTCCCCTGATCCTTTCTTTGCTGATGTGGCTTCTCCTTTGACCAATGGGAGGAGGCTACTTATACTGGTACAATGACTTTTCTCCATGACCCTTCCTCTTTGGTGGCTTCTTTGCTTTTGGGACCAGTAAGATGCCCCTGCTCTTCTTTGCGTTTCCTGTCCTAGACTGAAAAATTGCTATTTCTTTCAATTTCCCTCTTTTTCTTTATGGGGTCTATTGATTTTATTCACAAGCACAGAATATATGCCTCTTTATGTCCATAAGCCTGGACAAGGATGATAAGATCTTTTTTTATCTCCCACCCCAAAAGTCTCCCATACAGTGGCCCTATGCATTCCAAAGGTCTGCAATAGATGATGTTTTGTGGTCTCCTTATAAAGACTCTTGCACACCAAATGTGAAATTATTTTCCTCTTTGTATTTCCCTGACACAGCTGTGAGTTGGGGAACTGACAGACACAGAGAGATATAAACCATGTCAAAAAGAGTGGTGAGAATACAAGTTAACAGGGTGCCGGAGATCAGAGTGCAGGGAGCCTCGTGCAGAAGGATCAAAGTCAGGAGGCAGAAATTCTGGCCTGAACATGTGTGTTATCTTTGAAAGACTTTCTCTGGAAATGTCAGAAAAGAATACAGCTTCCAGAATGGTTCCCAGGGAGCAGAGAGGAAGGGACGGAACCCCTGACTACAATCTGGTGAGGATGCCCACACCATTGCTGAAGTGACAGATACACAGACAGACCACCCCCCCCCCATGCCTGTGACTTAGAGAGATCTATTGCATTTTGGAAAGACACGCAGACTAGTGTGGTGAATGAACAAGGAAATGCTTCTGGCAAGTTTTCTTGGACTTTAGGAAACAAGGGGAAATTTGCAAACATTAAAAATGTCAGTACATCAGCTACCAATTCTGTTCTTAAATCACTGGAGTCTTCGAATCCAGAGAACTTGAGCCCTTCCAAGATGTGGCATTGACTTTCCAGATGGAGAAGATGAGACAGATATTTGATTTCACCACTTAGGCCCTAGCTTGGCACAGTAGGTGGCCTTTTAGAGAAATGCAACATTGATCCCTTCTCTCCAGTTTTGCACTGGGAAGAAAGAACCCTCCCCTATGCACTGGGTGTTGGTACAGACTAAGGATTGAGAATCCAGCTAAATTTATGCTCTGGGCCCTGGTCCATGTACTGAGCAAGGCAATTCAGTCAGCAGATCTCTCCTTTGTAAACCATGTGGTCTACAGCACAGTGCATTTGAGTCCTTGCCATCAAAATAATTTTTATCCGGGTAGTCACTGCTCAGTATTCTGCAAGTCATTGCCCGTGCTCAGGACCATACAAGGCTAGGGTCTGTAGCTACTTCTTTTCAAGGTTCAGCTAACTTGGTCCTGCAGAATTTCACATGCAAGTCAAAGGGTCCAGGGTTCCGGTGTTTCCCGCAGAAGAAATGTGGGGGAAGAAAGCCCAGGGCTGACATGTGGGAGAGACTGATGGGTGCTCACTGTGAACGCTTACCCAGGTGGGCTACACAGCATACTTTGTTTCTGAAGGGTATGTACAGGCAAAGCCTTGATATATCAAGCAGACAGGAAATTGGCAGAGAGCTCCCTTGAATGACTGACCTGTTGATGTCATTTTATGCCTGCCATAACTATCTATCTTATAAGGGCAGAAAAACAAGTCTAAGATGGCTCTTGAGATAAGCACATCCAGGGTGGTTGACTTATGATCAGTGTGTTAGCGACTGTCAGGCTTCAGGGCACTGACGTGCATGGGCAGATCTTGCCTGGCTGGCTGTGGGCATGAAGTTGGAGTATTTCTCTTTCTACCACTTGTCCCTTTTTTTCTTTTTCTTCTTCTCTTTTTGATCCTTCCTCCTACCAAACTTGTTGAACCGGAGCAGTGTTGAATAGATTCTTTTAGGGTAAATAATAGAGTGGGAGTGGCTACAGAAATAGCAGAAGGAACAACCTGGGTCTCAACACGGGGGTCTCTTTAGGGATGGGGTGCAATCCCTTTCTTTGTCCCATTAGGAATAGGATAGTTTTTCAGTGTTAGGGGTAACAATGCATACTAGGCAAGTGCTCTGCCCCTGGGCTGGATCCTCAACTTGGTGTAATTCTTTTGAAGACCCTCGGAATGGGCTGGGGGAATTGAACTCATTGTGCAGTGCATGCCCAGCATGCATGAGGCCTGGGTTCCATCCCTAGTACTGCAAAAAAATTAAATAAATAAATAAAAGTAAAAATAAGTAGCAAGGTAACTCCCAGGAAAGGAATTGCACTGTAAACTGATTCGCCGGGCAAGAGTGCCCCACTCCTGACCTGATGGGAAGGAATGACAAGCAGAGCGAGGAGGTAGCTGCAGGATGACCTCAGGACTGGCGAATGGCCTGCCTCATCTTCACGTGCGAGGCTGCCCCAGCTTGCATGAGCTCTCTCATTTGGTTTCCACTGCAAATTCACAAAGGGCCGCTGAGCTCTGTTCCCATTCAGGGCCCAGGGAAACGTGCAAGGGAGCGGAGATGGAGGCTGCATCCACAGTCCAGGGGCTGTAGGTTGGCAAGTGCCAGCTCTTAATGCTCACTTTGCCCTGACCCCACTGAGCTAGTGCCCAGCTCTCATGTGAAGTGAAGGTGGGATTAAGAACTTGCAGATGTTGCCTGATTTAGCTACCTGTGTCCCACAACCACAGGCACTGGGGGAGGTGAGGCCTGGGCCGAGCAGCTCTGTCCCCAGCTCTAGGAGACACCTAAGTACAGCCTCTTCTCCTCCCCTGAGTTTGCCTTTCTCAGTGCTGCTGCATTTGGGCCATGTCTCCTTCCAGCCTGGTTCATGTATTTATTTTCCAGACTCTTTTATGTGGATCATTTTGGTTTAATTCTCAGTATGATATTATAGTATAGGTACATGTATGGGACTTTAAAGTCTCTGTTTTAAAATCAGATATAAAACTTCCTTGAATTTGGAAAGAGCATTTATAGCATACAACAACTTAAAAGGGTTGGATACACACTGACTATTAAAACTTGTGCAAATCAATGAGACAAGAGAACCTCACAGAAAGAGAAACAAGGAGACAGAAACAGGCAAAAGAAAGACATAAAATGCCTAATAATGTTTCTCAGCATTACTGAAATATCCAAAATGCAAGTTACAATATTCACAAATCCTACTAGATTGCGTAGCAAAAGATTACATAGTAAAAGTTGTGCCACATTACATTTTGTCAGTGTTGTCAGCTTCGTGCAGGGCAAGATGGCAAAATTTGGGGTCACCTCCTTTCTACCCAGTAACTTTTAATTTGCTTCATGGAAATCAAGAATGCAAAGGTGTATGCTCAAAGTTTTGTTATTACTTTTTCATTTTAGTACAAGAGAAAACTGTCCTACTGTCGCCCAGTATCAAATGTGTGACATAAACGATGGTAAACTGTATAATGAAATATAAACCCTAACATTATAAAACACTGAGGTTGTCATGGTCTCAATGTTTTCCAGAATCCATATGTTGAAGCTTAATTGCCAGTGTGACAGGAGTGGTAGTGTTACTCGGCAGGGCTTTTTAGTCCAGCTGTGGTGAACCGACAGCACATGTGTTAATTTGTTTTTCTAGCAACACAAAAGAGGTTAATGTATGTATGAGCTGCTTCTCCAACACGGAAACCTCAGTATTTAGTGTTAATTGCAGTGTTGGCACTTGGTGATAAGTGTGTTTCAGGTTTCAGTTTGGGCACTTGTCTCTAAAAGGTTCACCATCACTCTTTTACTTACTTATTTATTTATTTTGTGCAGGGTCTCACTACACAGACCAGACTCGTAGTGATCCTCCTGACTTCTGCCTCCCTAGTGCTGGGATTACAGGTGTGCACCACCATGCCCAGGGTCCATCGCCAGCTCCGTGTACCTGGGGGCGGGGGCCGGCGTGGCATATGAAGCCAGGGATTGAACCCTGGCGTCTGTGCTTACCTAAGCAAGCACTTAGTCCACTGAACTATACCGCTGGCCCTCCATCACTCTTTTAGAAAATGATTAATTCCTTAAAGGGGCTGGAGTGAACAATATGGCCCCACTGCTGTTCAGTCCTCTGGCCATCCTAGGACACAGAGTTCAAGGTGCCGTCTTAGAAGCAGGGGCCTGGACCTTCCCCCAAACTAAACCTACTCTCCTTCTGACCATGGGCTTCCCAGCCTTCAGAACTGTGAGGAGCACAATTCTGTCTTTATATAGTTTCCAAGTTCATGTATTTTATGATTGCAACACAAACTAAATAGAAGCAAAGGAATTAACATGGGAAAAACTGTAATCTACTGTTTAGTGAATAAAGGAAGCTCTGTTTAGTATATAGACTATAATTCTGCTTAGTCCCATGATATTTACATATAAACATTTTTGTGTATTGTAAAAAGTATAGATAATATGCACAAAACTGGCACCAAGCCTGGGTGTGTGGGATTTTGATGGCTGCCAACTTTTATTTTCTATCTCATTATTTGAGTTATTTTATACTAAATCTGGGGCCGGGGATATAGCTCAGTGCAATAAGAGCCTGCCTGGCAAGCACAAGGTCTTGAATTCAATCTCTGGTATAAAAAAGAAAAAGTATGCTAAATCTGTATTATTTATATGGTCATGAAAAGAAAATTAAATGTCATATAATTAAAAACAGGACAGCTTCCTCATGACGGGAGCTGCTTTCTCTCTTGTCTGCACCTTTTCCAGTCTCCTCCCTCCCTCCTGCTCTTTCCTTCCTTTCTGCCCTCCTCCTCCATAGCTGTTCTCTCCCATCATCGTGCCATGCTGCGCTGCCCCCCTCTTGGGGAGGTCAGGGCTCTATCTTGCACTTTCTGATCGAGAAGCCTCCTAAGGGGTATTTGGTGAGTCATCTGCTCTCCCGTGTGAAGAGAACCCTTGCTCCGTATCTGCCTTACTCAAAGTGGAGAGCTTAAGCCCCTTGATGGCTCAGGGTAGTTGTTGAAGGGCTCACAGGAGGATGCTGGGCATTTTGAGACCTATAGTGGACTCATCTTCGTTCAGGTGCTTAATATGAAAGGCACGTGGTTCACAGCCAATAAATATCGGCTGACAGAATACATGAGCCAATAAACAAAATACTAACATACCTTTTAGGCATTTGTGGCCACTGAAACAGTCTGCATTCAGAACTATCATGTATGAGACCACTGCTGTCCGAAGTGTGGCCCAAGGATCAGCTGCCTCGATGTCACCTGGGAGCTTGTCAGGTGTTCAGAACCTGCCCCCACCTAGTGAATTAACCTTGCATTGTGCCTGGCTGGTCCCGTGAGGCTCGCAGGAACCAGTGAAGATGCGGCTTCAGAGGGAAAGCGCGTGGCTTCTGTTTTCTTTAAACTTCTGGGTTTAATGTTCTTCCTACCTCTCTGGTACCGAACAGCAAGATTTAGAGGTGTTGCTTGAGAATGGACCAAAAGAGGACACACTGGACACCTACGAACTTTTACCATCCCAAATAATTTTTTTCAGGATTTTAAAATATCAATTTAAAAATATCTGAATATCCATGGGGTAACTGGTCCCCCCCTTTGCCTTTTGCTCTGGTGGTCTCTAGCCTGGGATAGTCAGGATGGAAGGAGGAACGTGCCTCTTCCGGGTTCAGCAAGCTGCAGCCCCTCCCTGTGCATGCACCTGAAGAAAGGCTGGGTGGCCCTAAGAAGCCACTGGGGCAGAAGGCTCCATCTGGGAAGCAGCTCAGCTTCCAGAGACAAAAAAGGCTCAGTGATCTGGCCCTCCTTCCCGCTGGCTCACACTGCTGAGGCCCCATGAAATCGGCTCCTGCCGGCCAGCTCTTCACAGACAGGCTAGGCGGCCTCCACAGGGGTGTCCAGGATTATGATGGAGGGGCCTTGGCAGGAGGAGTGGAAAACAAGCTCTCGACTCCAAGTCCAAGTCATGGTTGTGAGCCTCCTGCCGCGTTCCAGTGGAGCATTGCGCGTAGCGTGCACAGCCAGAGCTCAGAACTCACCTCCTAAGCCTCCCAGCAAGACCAGGGCAGCGTCGGCTGGGCTGGCACCCTCTGTTCCCCCAGGAGGCAGTCTGTGCTGGCTGGAAGACAGGTCCATAATGAACCACAGACACACTGTGGTTCCTCAACCCTGTCAGTTGAGGGGCTCAGGAAATGCCTCAGTTTGCCTTTGTCCATGTACAGCCCACCCCTTACCTCTGTCACCTTCACGCTTCCATCTGAAAAAGAGCTGGGCTAGTCTGTACATTTACTGTCTGACTGTAGAAACTTGACTTCATGACTGGGAAAAACAACTCTGTCAGGATAAAGCTCCAAAGAAATGGCTGTTTCACCATCTTGAATTTGTCCCATGGACTTCTGCCCATTTGTCTGGAATAACAGAGATAAGTGTAGTCCTGTTTTAATTGCACCCAAGGTCACCGGATAAAGTTGGAATTTGATAAAGAAATCAATTCTGTTGTGGCCTAGGGAAGTTTCTGAAGGTCCAGAAACTCTAGCTGTTTCCCTGGACAAGAGGTCTTATGGAGCCTAGACATAGCAGCTTGTGTCCAGACCAAGTTAGGTCCGTGGGTGAAACCGGCTGTCACCCTGAGCTGCTGTAGTTCATTTTGTGGCCTGTCACTCAGCTGCTGGCAGAACCCTCATAAAAGACAAAACCCAAATCCAACAGCTCTGTAAAGAGCAAAGCCCAGTTAGTCTGCCCTCACGGCTGGGGTGGCAGTTCTGATCACAGGTACTAAGTATTGTCTCTCTTTACTTTGGGGATGAAGAAACAAGGGCTTTCCTTGTAGTCTCTGGGCAAAGAGCAAGCGCTGTCTGCCTGCGGGAAGACAGGTGTGCTGAGAGGGGTGTAGGCTTAGTGAAGGTCAGAACCCTGCTGCTTCCAACCTGTGGTCCAGTGCAGAAGGCAAAAGGATGAGATAGGTCAGGACTGCAGAGCTAGAGGTATGGTCCAGAACTTCACACTTCTAGAAAATGGCAGGAAGCAAAGTATGCAAAAAATTCTGCCTTCAGAATTCTATGAAGGTGTCCCCTAAAAATACAGCCTGAAGGCCAGGTATATAGCTCAGTGGCACAGCGCCTGCCTGACAAGCTCAAGGTCCTGAGTTTAATTTCCAGTAAAAAAAAAAAAAAAAAAAAAAAAAGATAAAAATATAGCCCAAAGGAGAGAAAATTCTGTGTCTCTTCAAAATCATAGCTTACAGAAGGGATACTGTATGTTTTGGTTCGACATACTTCATTCAGCAACTATGATATTTCACGTAAAACAGTAGGCTGTGCTTGAACTGGATGTAATGAAATGACTCAGACTTTCTGTACTGTGGTTTAGGTGCGCAAAGCCCGAGAAAGCTTAACTGGGCCTATTTTGTTTTGATGACCAAACAAGAGTTAAACAAATCAGGCAAAAAGCACAAAATAAAGCCCACATGCACAGCATGTATGTAACTTTATATTATAGATCATTTCCTCATCTTTTCAAAGGAAAGGAATTTCCATAAAGTGAGCGTGTTTCCTATACATCTGGTATCAGGCCTATTCAAGATTGCAATAAAAAGATTATTTATAACTTGATAGATACTCTTGTTTACTACATAGATGACATCACCATCCCATACTGCTACATTAAATCAGCATTTACCCTGTGTTTATTGCATTTATCAAGCCTACGGGTAAAGCAAAAAATGTCTTATAAAGAGTAGCCCAGTGGTAATAAATAATATGAAATTCCAATCTGCTCTGGGTTGGAAAGTTTCTCCCAGCTGTGTCCACCTTTGGCTTGATGAAGAAGCCCCTCTTGGCTCCTTGGTGTGCTTCCCCTTTTTATGGAAGGTCTTTGATGGAAGAGTGGGATAGTACTGACATCCAGGGCCTGGTAGGAGTGTGAAGTCCTGTGTTTTATTTCCCATTCCATCACTATAAGGAAATACTTAAAACTGGGTATCTTATGAGAAGAAAAGTTGTTTTAAGAGCATGGAACTGGCTTCTACTTGGCTCCAACGGAGCCTTTATAGTGGACAGAATCACAGTGGCAAGGGCACATGGGAGGGAGAACACAAAGCCCAAACCCAGGACGGCTGTCCCAGAACTGTGTGATCTTGAACAACTCAACTTTGAAACAGATATGACCGAGTTGAGCATACACTTTGCCACTGGGGTATCCCCATGCTGGAGAGAGATACGGGGTGAATTTACATAGCTAGCTGTGTGTGCCCTCTGAGCCTCCTTGGAGCTGTACGTTGTATGGAGCAACAGTGCTAACTGCACAACACATGCTGATTGCCACCATCAGCTCCTGTGTTGTACACATTCTCCCTTGTATCAGTAGAAAGACCTGTAGTGATATTTTCCACACCTCTACTAACGAAATTCACAGGGGAGTGCCCAGGTTCCTCTCACTGTTGCTTCCCCTCCTCTTTCTACTCTTTGTCTTTGAAAACGCTATGGGCTGTGACCCAGTTAATACAAGCAGGACACTCATGCCCATCTTTTTCATGTTCTGGCAGCTGCAGGAAGCAACTACAAGTAGGAAAATCTGCCACTACTACCCCCCTCTTACCCTGGCTATGGGAATTTTCCAGGGCCAGGCTGCCTTCAGTGAAGCTGTATGAGGGCTGGAGGAATGAGTGTTCTTGTGAAAATCAAGCCCACAACAAATCCAGAGTGGTTGCCTTGAGTGTGGGCCTCATGCAACCTGGACCTGCATCGGCTGGCCTAGCCCCTCATTTTTAAAAAAACATTTATTTAACCACTAAGGCTTTCTGTATAAATCCAGATAGTGGAGCTATGTGTAAATGCACCCCGGAAGACAGAGGCCAGGTGTAACAGTCCTGTGATCAGTGGGGAACCCAGACTTTCAGGCTGGGGACAACATAGATCAAGGGGCTGCGTGAGTGGGAAGATACCCTTACAGATGGCTTGTCACTGCACATGATTAGTTACATGTCTAGCAGGGGCAGGGACAACAGGAAGACTGGGCTTGGATAGTTAATTTGGCAAGCCCAGCGTGGTAGTCCCTGGGAGGTGGTGCTGATGGCCTTCCTTTCAGTCTCTTGTCTTTGACTGCCCCATTCCCTCTTGCACCATATACTATTGGTGGGAACAGTCACCAGTCAGTTCAGATTGAAGGAAGTTATATAGTCTCCACTTCCAAAGACAAAAATCAAGGAATTTGGGGCCACATTTAAAGTAACTAATGAATAACTTTCTGGAGAATTGTGTGTGAAAACCAGAGGCGAGTCTTTGAGAAGTTTGGATTTAGTCATTATAAGCAACATTATCCCTCACATGGACTCTCACAGGGCCCCCAGAGATGTTGCTGTTTTTTGTCAATCTGCCATCTTGAATGCAATCATGTGACCAGCCATGCTCTACCCAGCTTGCTAAGGATCAAATGACCATGCAG
>NDGM011191972.1:0-14188 GCA_002564305.1 Octomys mimax | reverse complement strand
CTGTACTTTGCCAAGCTTGTTCCAAGTAGGTGCTCTAGACCACTGAGCCATCTCGCCAGCCCTATATGTTCTATTTTAAATGATCATTTGTGGTAGCACTTCTCCAGATTGTATCCCATGATCATATCATAGTTTGGTGTTTTTACAAGGGGAGCAATATAATACAGGGCACACTGTACAATAGTATTTTATGATGAATTACCCAAGAATCACATATAAGATGTGCAATAAATCTGTCTGCACACTAAACACTAAAGACTCCAGCTGACGGCCTAGAGCTCATAACAAGGCCTCCCACAACTCCAACTGGAGGCCTAGAGCCCACAGCAAAGTCTCGTACAGGCCCACTTCATGGATCTGGGCTGGAAAGGCCCAAAGGTCAGTGGTGGAAGCTACGCTGTATGCCGGCGTGAAGGGTCTGTGCTAGCAGGCTGAGGGATCTTACCTGGAGCTAGGAAGCAACACTGAAGGTAAACACCTGAGCTCCTCTAAAAGAACCATAGCCATCTTCAGCAAAATGAGGTTCTGAGCTCCTCCAGTGATGAGGAAAACCCAGGTCCCGTCAGGAAAGCCAATTTGACGAGCTTCTCCATGAGGCTGAGCAGTGCACCATCTTCCCCTCTGGAGCCAGAAAGTGATGCTCAAGATGAGGACCAGAGCTCCTCCAGAGTTCATCAAGGAAATGAGCATGACAAAGTTCTCCAGCAGAACAGCCCAAGAGATTAGCAGCTTCCAACAGCTTCTCCAAACACCATCCCTAACAGCATTTGGCAGCTGCTCCTGTTCTGCCTTTCTGCTGCTGGCAACAACTCTCAGGTGGGCCTCCCGCATCCAGCACCACATTAGTTTAACTGACCTGGGTATAATAAGTTGACCACCTGTTAGAAATCTACTATAGCCATGGAATTAGGGCATTAGTAAATTAGAAGGGACCAATTTCCACAGTTACCTAAAAGTGTGGTCAATGTGGTAATGTATAACTTTGAGAGTGGCTAACAAGGTGATTTATTGCCTTGATCGCTCTCCAAAAGAATACCCATTGCCTACCACTAGAGATTATTCTCACAGGGAGCCTTTAGTTTTGAGCAACATCAACATATTTCCACAGCATCGATGAGGAGCCTTCCCAAAGTTACAAGCTGGACAGAAGGAAGCCGAGATCCACTGAGTGATGGGGAAAGGATGTGGCCGAAAGCGTGGGCAGTGTGAGGTCACATTAGCTCCAGAACATCACTTGTGCACAAGGCTGTGTGCAAATGACTTCACGAGGCTGCAAAAGTGATGCATTCTATAGAAATTATACTTTGAATTTTGACTTTTCTTGAGTAGTTCTATATATTCTCTGATTCTGAGAACTAGCTGTGAGCCTCAGCACTCAGTCAGTCACTACATCATTGGAGCAAACAATCAGGACACTACAGTGTGCCATGCTCCTAAACTATATATATATATATATATATATATATATATATATATATTATATTAAATGGAGAGAAGAGTAATTTAAAAATATTACACAGGAGCCAGGAATGGTGGCGCATGCCTGTACTCCCATCACTTAGGAGGTTGAGGCAGGAGGATCATTGTGAGTTTGCAACCACCCTGGGCTATAAAGTGACTTCAAGGCTAGCATGAGTGGCATAGTGAGACCCTGTCTCAAAAGGGTGCACATACATACAAAATCACACAATATCATTTGTCTTCATTGATAAATGTAAACTACTGCAATATGCTACTAGCATATGGTATGACTTTAATGATGTTAGGCTCTTTTCTTATTTTATCAATTATTTATTTTTCTGCTTCTATAAAAGTCATTCCTAAAGAGATAAAGTTTAAAAAACTGTCAGCTTTAGGTAAAAAAAAATAATTCCTATCTTCCTTTTTTTTTTTTTTTTTTTTGTATTTAGCACAAGGTCTACAGAGTTTCACTACACAGATCAGACTCGCTACAATCCTCCTGTTCTCAGCCTCCCAAGCTCTGGTATTAGAGGCCAAAAAAAAAAAAAAGAATTTCTTTCAATTAGTTATGTTTATCCTAATTCATGCATGTTTACATGATAATAGGTATATTTAATTATTAACTTATAAATATAAGTTCCTAACTATAATTGGCCAGAAATAATACATTGATGGGAAGGGGGTACAGGAGATATGTATGTCATATGACTTGAGAGGGACTATGGTAATAAACATAATGTCAAAGCGGGAAGTTTAAGGATCAGTGATTTTACAGTCATATTTTTCTTTTTCATTGCTCTGTTGATTTACAGTAGAAAATTTTCTTTTTCTTGATAAGGGATGAGAATTTTAGAGTTGTTGAATGCCTGTCTGTGGGTGTGTGGTATCACAGTCATCCGGGATTTTCTAAACTTTAACAAAGTAATCTAGATCAGAATTTGAGTATGCCTCCGAAGAAATACATTTTCTAAACCTCAACAGATAGTTTTAATTCACTACCAGTTAGGGATATCAATATTCAATGATTACAACAGAGACAAACAGCAAATCTACTGATGTGCACACTTACGGATATTATTGTTTTCCTGATAAGCCAATTGATATTGTTAGGGAAAACATCAGGCTTTGCTAGTCTGATGATTACCAGTAAAGTATAAAGTATGTGTGTGTCCAAACTATTGCTTTGTGTTTGAGCCCTGTTCTGCTTTTCACCTGTATTGTTTCCTGTATTGGCTGATAGAACAAAATACTACCATGTAATAAAATCCCCGTAGGTAAGAGCATTCCAAAATAGACTTTCATAGAAGTTTCATTTAGAGTTCAGTAAATCTTAGGACATTTCAAAACTAATGGGACAAGTAAGTTTGTGAACATTCAAAATGTGAGAGTCCATTCAGCGTTGTCTAATATGCCCTTTAAATGCATCAGTAATGCTTAACCTTCCACAGTGTTTTATGATCATGGCTTCTTTTATGAACTTTGTGTGGTACCATTTGGGGGCCTTTTAGCAATAAGCACTATTGTATTTACTTAAGTTTCATTGATATGTTCAGGTATTACATAAAGGAACTGCATACAATGTTGGAAATGAGTTCTTTCTGAGAATTTATTTGATGATGATTAATAATGTTACCCTTCTGGAGAAAACAGTTGAATATCATTTATTCCTTGATTTGGGACTTTTAAGTTCTCTTGGCCCGGGATCATCTTTGGGGCAGACTTAAAATATCTCCCAGAATAGCATGTTGTATAAAATATATTTTTTTTTTTTGCAAAACCATTAGAAATACCACAGGAGGCTGAAACAAGAAGACAGCAAGGTTATGGAAGGGCTGGGAAAATTAATGAGACATTATTTCAAATATATGTATGTAGTGGTTGATGGGCTGCGTCAACTTGAGAGGGTTAGAAACTTAACAAATTCACTCGGCAGTTCCAAATCCTAAGGTGTAGGACTACATGGAAATGTAGATGGACAGAGGCTCCCATTCTGTGGAGGATCTCTGGCCTTCTAGTGCAGACTCTTCTGTTTCTGCCTTGAACCCTTCATCCTTGTGGTGTAGACGCATCCACCTTCCATCGCAGACCCATCAACCTCCTAATATAAATTGCATGGAATGCTGCAGTGAGCTCCAGCCCATGGACTGAATTCTTGGGTCTCCAGTGTGCAGACGCCCTCTGCATTATTCCTCATCCAAATCTGTGGCTGACCATCATAAGCCAATACTGTAATTTCTTATACAATTTTTTTTTTTTTTTTTTGGTGGAACCAAGGATTGAACTCAGGCCCTTGGGCTTGCCAGAGAAGCACTTATTCTACTGAGGCATCTCTCTGGCCCCTACAATTTTCCATCTTGTGTTACATGTCTTCCTCTGGTAAAACCCTGACTGATACACTGTATTTATATTGAGTAAAGTTTGGTGGAGTTACAGCACAGTAGCAGAGTACTTGCTGACCACATGCAAGGCTCTGAGTTCAGTACCCAGTTCCACAAGTGAACAACAAAATCAAAAGCAAAACCAAAGGGAGCAAGTTATTTTTTACAATGTCTTGCAGGGGGAGAAAGAGCTTAGGCCCATTCCAATTTGAGTGTTTTAGAAGAAAGGGTAGTATACCAAGGAAAAGTCTTATAGCATGAATGGAATATAAGGGGAAGAAAGGAAGGAAGGAAGACAGCGAGCCATTGCCTCCTGCCTGCAGGCCATCGATTCTTCTCTTCTGTCGCTCCACTCTCCCTTGCTGCCAGCTGACTCGGGACTGAAGCCTCTACAAAATTCATGCTAAAAAACATCTTTCCTCCTTTAATTAGTGTGTTGGCTATTTTGTCTTAACAATAAGAAAGAAAATAAGACAAGAAAGAAATTCCATACTTATACAGACATTTCATGAAAGGCAAAAGTAATTCAATTATCCTTTCAGAAAACTGTGGCTCTTACTAACTGATACTAAACAATACTCAACAAGTGAAAGCCTTTTAAATGATTAGTTGCAATGTGAACTAAAAGTCTAGCAATGAAGGTTCATATCCTGTTATGTTAAAGTCTGTTGATCTCTCTTAACAAAAAAGAAAGGTGAGTAGTATATAGAATAGTACAGTCAGAGGAGTAGTGCAATGTGTGTGTTACTGTAAGTGAAACAGGACAGCTGTATTTGTTAGTGGACAGTTATTGAAGCTAATATTCTATCCTTATGGAGTGTCAGAGGTACAGATCTTACTCTTCATGATTTTCATCCTTGGGAATGGTTCTCAGGTCCTTGAGAGATGCTTCTGCATTCTGAGATGCATATTTACAATTGTAAGCCTTTTCTTTTTTTACTGAATTTCTGACCATGAGTTTTATTGAAAATAAGTTTAATGAAACACAGATTCCTTGTTCTGTCCAATGTAAACAATAGGAGTCATGTCTTCTTTTGCTGTTGGGGTTGCACATTTTCTGATGTGTGATGATTCAGTATGTGGTTGGCCAGTGTCATTGAGAGAAAAACAGATATTACATAAATATGCATTCAAATCCTACCTATTTGCGTTAGCTGTGTGACTTTCATCTCTCAATGTCAGCTCTGCTTTCTGTAGCATACTATAATCCTTTAATACATGGGTTAGAAGGGCCAGCCAAATAGCTCAGTGAATTAAAACACATGCAAACAGGCGCTGGGGCTGGGGGTACCATCTCCAGGCCTGCTGTGTCAGCCCTGCCCCCAGGGCACGCTGAGATAGCAACTGAGACTGGGCGTGGTGGCATGCACCTGTAATCCCAGCTCTTGGGAGGCTGTAGGCAGGAGGATCACTAAGAGTCCTATCTAGTAGTGAGACCCTGAACACCCTGTAGACGATTCTCTAAAAAAAAAAAAAAAAAGTGGGTTAAATTGTGTGCTGATGAAAAGATTGACATACTCAGTGTAGCAGGTACTTAAATATTACAATTTATTATTTTCCCTCCAGAACCTTCCCGTACACACACACACACACACACACACACACACACACAGATTTCTCTGTTACTACATTGCTGGTCTGAGATTCTTCTGCTCTCCATTTATCATGAAGTTTCACAAGTTGTCATCTTACTACAGTTGTCCATTAGTTTTAAAAGGGAGTGATGTTTCAGTTCTGTTAGTTTGACATAAAACTTAGAGTATCTTTACAAAATCTGTTAGTTTTGCAGCTCAACATTTCTTTTTTATTATTTTCTTCTTTTGTAATAATATTGTTGAGATAGTAGTATTTGGACATGTAGAATCCTACCAAGAAATCTTTCTGGAATCTAAACAGTTCACATTCCAGATGACCATAATAAAATCACAGACCCTGATTGAGCTACTTTAAATACTGCTTTAACATGTTTTGGTGAAGAGATAGATCAAGCAGAATGAATAATTAGGCATAGGGACCCGGCTTCCGTCTCTGGCCTGCCATGCTGGCTCCACCCCTGGGGCATGATGAGATGGAGATTGAGACTGGGCGTGGTAACACACACCTGTAATCCCAACACTTGGGAGGCGGAAAATAGAAAGGATCACTGTAAGTCTGATCTATGTAGTGAGACCCTGTAGTCCCTGTACTAAAAATCTAAAAACTAAAAAAATAAAATAAGATGAATGAATGAATGCACAAATGAAAAATGAGTAGCGCCCTTTTGAGGCCTTAAAGCAATGGTGGCAAACCTATGGCATGAGTGCTTCACAGGACACAGAGCCTGCCCTATGCGTAGTAAGCCCAGTCACCCTTACCAGCATGCCTACATTAGCGTAGATTACATGAATGGTGGCAAGACATGCCAAATCAAACATGTATCTTCCAATAAAATTATCAGTATCATTGAAAGCTCTGTTACGATGCTTTTAAGAGAAAAGTAGTTAACATACGAATTGTGTGTTTCTAAACTAAAGCCTCAGTATCAGGATTTAATCGTAGCCTTGACACTTCACCATAAATAAGAGGGATTTGGGGTGCAGTTTGAGTACTCAGTCTCCAAAAGGTTCTCATCACAGCCTTAAGGCCTTCGGTTTTGGCCTTTTCTTACTAAAAGTCATGTTGAAGGTTTTAGTTGCTTCAAAAAAATGTAACCAATATTAGTTAAAAATAAAGCTATTGTTTGATAATTTTTAATACAATTATGTTTAATAATGAAAATGTATATTAAGTGAAAATATAGAGTAGCACATATAATGATAGATCAAATAATTAAATCAAACAATAGTAGAAATGTTAAGAGATTTAATGCTTTGATCAGATATCTTAGTGTCGGCTTAGTTTTTATCAATATGTTTTTCATATTTGAATAGGAAGAAGTTGTGTATTGCTTTTCTCTTTTTCATTAGGAGAACTTTCAATATGATCATAAGACTACTGAGTGTAATTTGATTAAATGACAGAAGAAATCCTCAGGGATGTAGCTTACACCAGGCTCAACGTAGTTAGGTTTTTACCTTTTTTTCTTTCTTAATGTTGGCTTTCTTGATTAGCACAGCAGGGGTTTCCATGAAGAAGGATTCAGTGTTTATTAGTGTAAATTATATTCCACATTTAGATTACTTTCAAAAACAAAGTAATGAATATGCATTCTTCTTATCCTGTACTTGCTAAATTGCCTACATATAAATCTTTCACTGCTTATCAGTGAGCAAGTATTTATCAAGAACTCACTTTGAGCAGGCACCTATAACCGATCCTAGGGAAACACACCAAAAATTCAATAAAAGTTCAATTTTGTTCCATTGATGGATTTTTGTCTTATAGTTCACATTAGCATGTTATTCTAAAAAAAAACCAACAACCTTTCAAATGATAATGACAATCACACCAATATGATATTTAGTATTTTGAACATAGTATAAAATTTTGCAGGTGTGAAAAGTTGAGGCTTACTTCTTTGGTCTTTCTACTAATTATTAATCATGGATGTGGTCATTGTGTTAATTCAGTTAACTGAAGGATCAGCTAATTCAGTCCAAAGTACTTACGCAAATTCACTAAGGTATATGATATAAATAGTAAGAAAGCTAACACTGCCACTTTATCTTTACAAGGTCAAATTCCACAGTGTGACAGAGAGAGCGAAAAATCAAATTTTATTCTAAGGCTATTCAGAAACACTGAGCGTCATTTTTCACATAGTGAAGTTCTGTGGAATTACAGCAAAAAATTCAATTTATTTGGAGACATCTTATTCAAATAATTTTGCTTGAATATGGTTTCTATGTGCTTTGTGAAAAAATTGTATCAGCTTGAAGTACATTTAGCAGTAAAACATTGGAACTTTACAGTATACTTGGTGATTCCAAAGTAGATTCTTGAGAAATGATGGTGGCAGTGGTAATGACGGTGGTAAGAAGGATGATACTGATGTAGATAACTATGATTATTTTAATTGTGATGATGAATATGAAACTGAGGTAGTTCAGATTTCTAGTTATGGTGACCATGACCACCACCAGCAGCAGCAGCAGCAGCAGCAGCAGCAGCAGCAGCAGCAGCAAGTAGTAGTGATAAAAGCCTTCTATTCCTTCAAAACACTTGACAAAATATTATTATAGGTAAGCTTTTGGGGAAAATAAGGTATTAAAATATAAAAAGGCAAACAATATCATGTCCTTTACAAATATATTAAAAAGACAAAGTGAGGAAATAGGAAAGGGAAGAAGAAAGGAAGGTTGAAAGAAAGAGGAAGAGAAGGAAGAGGAAAGAAGAAAGAAAAGATCTCCTTTACATCTAAACATTTTGATCCATTAGAAGTCTTATCCATGAAGAATAGTGTTCTGGCAAATCTCCACATTCTTTAGTGAGCATTACTTAATGAAGACAAAAGTTCTACCAGTAAGTATTCAAATAAAACTGCAAAACATCTTGCAATTTAGTCCAGAAACTTTGATCACAGACCTGAATCCTGGGTATCAGGAATGGCAAATGTCGTCACTTGTTTTGTGGTACTCCTAAAAAACAAGAGCTGGGGCCAGCGAGATAGCTCAGTGGACTACAGCGCCTGCTTAGGCAAGCACTGGGACTACAATTCAAATGATGGCATCACATGCATGCCAGCCCTGCCCGCAGGGTGGGCTGAGCCTGCCACAAAGACAGGGTGTGGTGACACAGGCCTGTAATCCCAGCTCTTTGAGGTTGAAAACAGGAGGATCACAATGAGTCCGAGCTGCACAGTGAAACCCTGCAACAACCAAATACATTTTTAAAAAGACAAGAATTATGTCTGAGTATCTAGAATTTCTCAAATTATCTTTTTATATAATGTTTTCTAAATTGGAATTCAGTTATTCATAGCTTGGTTAGGTGCATTTTGTCATTGAGTTCTTGAATCCTCCAGTTTTGTCAGTCATCAAATTTCTTTCCTTTGTTTAAAACTAGAATAATATTCTTTGAAACTAGAAAAATTGAAAAATAAAACACAAACATAGAGTCCCTATGCATGCATGAGAGATATGCTTTCTGAAGAATGTACTTTCATGAGCACAATTTTATTACAGAGGCAGGACAGGTACTGATAATAAAGAACATGAATAATGAACCTAAGTAGTCGGTGCCGACTATTTGTGTACCCATGCAAGCAGAAATGATTTAAGTAGGAGCAAACACCTTGGGTATAGAATTTGAAAAACCATATTATTATTTAGAGAAACTATATTTCTCTGGAATATGAAGGCATTTTAGGGACTTCTGTTTTCATCTAAGATTCCCCGGCACACATTGCTACTCTATTTAGTTTTATCTGTAGTTTTTGGTTGCACTGGAGACCAACCAAGATATTGATTTTAATAATGTTTTCTAGGCTCCTTTAACACTATTATTTTTCTCCCAGAAAAGTTCTGAAATCTCATCTGAACAACAGTGTAAAACTATAGCTTCTAAAAGAAAGCATTTGTTTCAGATTAGGTGATAAGGCTAGCACAGAATTCCTACAGAGGGATAGGACGGGGAAAAAACCCATAATTTTTATAAGGTGTAGAAGAGAGCAAACAATGAGGGAAAACCATGTCAGCAGTGATGCATGACTGTAAAGAAGGCAGATTTGAACTGTACAGTGGACACGGGGCTAAGAGTTGGAGCTAATTTTTTGAAACAATAGCACAATTTCAGAAAAGGGAAAACATAGAAAAAAGTCAGTGGCTTTTGTGGTGGACAGGTTGAATTTCCTTTTATTGTTCAATTTTAAATTCAAACTTCTACAAATTTAGCGATTCAATCTCAGAGACTAACCAGGTGAAAACAGTAGTAGAAATATGAATATCTGATATTACCAGTTTTAGATTTCTTCACTATTTTCTCGCTGAGAAGAGGATAAGAATAAATCACAAGTGCCTTAGCAATAAATAGTTTCAAATATGTTTTGGAAGAAGTTTTTGATCTGTACCTGTATGCATTAAATACATTTAAAAGACTTAAATAGGGCCAGCCAGATAGCTCAGTGGACACAGGGACCAGGATACAATCCCTGGAGTGCCCTGCCAGCCCCACGCCTGGGGTGAGCTGAGATGGTGACAGAGACTGGGCATGGTGGCGCAGGCCTATAATCCCAGCACTTGGGAGGCAGAAAACAGAAGATCACTATGAGTCCGATCTGTGTAGTAAGACCCTATAGACCCTGTACTAAATATATTTCTTTAAAAAAGATTTGATGGAATCTGGACTTCACAAATTTTTTTTTTTTTTGCGGAACCGGGGATTGAACTCAAGCCCTTGCATTTGCCAGGGAAGCGCATAGTCCACTGAGCCATCTCTCCGGCCCCAGGACTTCACAAATTTGATGCATCAAATATGCCGTAATATTTCCTTTTCAGGAAATATAATGTCATACATTTAAAATAAAGTTCTATATGATGTCTTTCATATATATAGGAATAAGGTAGTTCTAGACATTCAGAGAATTAATTCATGCACCCGATTAATAGTTTGAAGTATCAAGATCAGATTCTTGTCATATGTTCGACTGTGAAATAGTACATAAGGCACCTTAAAAACCTCAGGGAAATTGGTGATATGCAGAAACCAGTGGGAAAGTAATGTGGCTGTTTTTACTATTGATTCTGATTTGTCATAATATGGAGACGTATCTTTTTTCCCTACTGTGAGATAGAAAGAATGGAAGTGATTCCAAAACTCCACATGATTAAATCCTGTCTTAGTAGTCTAAGTACAATGTCAATTGCATGCCATGTATGATCTGGTGGATTTCAGTGGCACTTCTTTAGTAAAAAAATATTAAATATTTGTATTTCTGAGTAAGGGAGGCGTAGATACTAATTTTATGTGTGAGATAATGAAATATTACCCAACTTTTGGATATGAAGAATAAGGAAAGAATACAACTTGTTCCTTCATTCTCAGTTTGAGGCATGTTTAATATTCTTACACAAGAATTGTTTAATTCTTCAGAATATTATATCTAATCTCACTACAATTCCTTCAAGTTGATAAGTTTTCAGACAGTGTGAAGTTAAAGTTAATTGTAGATTTCTATCTGGAGTAAAGGTTGACTGTGAAAGATTTTCATTCTGTTGTCTTGTTGAGCTTTATCTAGCCCTACATATAATCTAAAAATTCTAACATAATTTTTACAAGTTCTAATACTACCACTTTCCTCAAATATTCTTGGAAACATCCTTGCAATCTTACTTTTTTGTTTCTATTAATAATCTTTTAAGCACTTAGAAGGATTCTCTCCCTCTCTTATTTTTCTTTCAAACATCCAGTATGACATGAGTTCCTTAAGCCTGTGCTGAAATAGAAGGGGCTGTGTAGGAATTGATCATTTCACTGTTCTGAGAAACAATGAGGAGCTCTCAGCACTCCAAAATGGTAGTTATTCTGTTTCTCTGAAATGTCTTGATCAGTTATGAGTTGAATAATGGAATAAGAACTGTAAACTGGGGTGCTGCAGGAGAGGAGCTGGTGACTGGTGTGGAGTTGAAAAGTGTGATCCTGCTGGCAGAGCCACAGCAGCCTGATGTGGTAGGAGTCTCCTGCCAAGTGCTGCCTTCAGAGCTGGCATAAGCCTTGGACAGCAACAGCACCGAGGTGTGTGCTCTTCCCTCCCCACGATGGCTTCCTGGCTGCAGGAGAAGAATAGCCGGAATCTCAGGGCACTTCATCAACCCTATGTGCATTTTTATTCTTCTTTAATTGCATATGACTTTAGGGAGGCCTAAAATACTAGAACAACTCCCATAAATGACTCATTGCTGCCTTCAGTGAGAATAGCAGTTATTTTGTTTTATTCATCTATGAATCCAAGGTTTATATGACAATACGTAAAAGTGACTCAAAATATTTGCAGAATAAAAAAAAAAGAATAAAAGCTCGTGTGAAATTAGAATATATGGGGACACTTAATATAGTTTCTTCTAGATGTCAATAAGAGCATTCAGGATTACTATGTACTTTTGGCCAAATACTAAAGTTTAAAGGAAAAATTGTATACAATACAATCAGATAGTTAAGCCCAAGTATCCTGAGACAACATGAGAAGCTGCTCTAGACATTCACTTCTTATGTGACATATTTAATGAATTATTGTGTAGTAGTAAGTACACTGTGGGTACCAAGTAGTCCTTCAGTCATATAGAAAGTGCTTTATGAAGTTTTCTTCATTATTTTATAGTAAATAGTAAGTTTACAAGTTATAAGCAGCTATAAACTATTATTTATAATGTAGAAAATGTATTGTGCATGAAATTTTGTTATACATTTTTATTTGATAAAAGTCCTAAAGCAGAATTTCAAGAGCAAAGATCTGTAGCTAGAGATCAAAATATATATATATATATATATATTTCATTTCAGTCTTACTAGGTATCAACTGCTTTTCTCTCAAGGTGCTAATTGTTTTAAGGGATCTCATGCAGATCCCCCAAGAATGCCTCCCAAAGCACTGTTGCTTGGTCTATTAATTAACATATAAGATTAATCTGATGGTGTAATATTTTCTATAGTGATGCTTTGTGTTGAGTAGTTCCTCTTTTACATGCACAGGAGAATGATCTGGCAATCTGGCTACAGCATCTGGAGCTCAGTTTACAGGTGGACATGAGTTCTGCAGATTTCAGTATTTCCAGGCATAGCCGCAGGTCTGGCTGTGGCTTCTTTTCTCAGATGAAGGATCTTCAGGTCAAAGGTGTATTTTACTGTTTGCAAAAGAGTTATGACGCAGTACTTGTAGCATACTACCTGCAGACCTACAACCACTGTGTGTACAAATGTTTTCTGGAAGGAACTTATTGTGTGATACTTTCTGCTATTGAATAAAATCAATTTGGTTTATTTAAAGGAATTTATTTTCAGCTATTAGCTATAAAGATATCTTAGGTGAGGTCCACATCCCCCCAAAGCTAAAAATAAATGAAAGATTTTTATACATATGGTGTAACAATCTTTGTTCCTATACTTTGTTAATTCAGGGCACTCTGCTGAAAATTTGATTGGTAAAAGCATTCTAAATTAATATAAAATAAAATTATAGTTATCCTCCTATAGATAGATAATAATTTATAGATCACAGCTCTGCCAGGAAAACGTCTATGATCTACTGCACAGGATCAGAATAAAGCCTTACCCAAAATTAGACAGATCTTATGTACTGATCACACACACACACACACACACACACACACACACCATAAATGAGAATGCTTATTTCTTATGTATGAAAGAGGAAAAGTGACATAAAGAATGACCAAAAAGGCATAATTGAAAACTAGCTTGAGGGGCAAAGGCTATAATGAGCTGCTACCGCGGAGTCTGGACCTGAGAAGCATGCATCCCGATGCCCACCCTGTGCACGCTCAGTTTCTTTTGGGTCTAAGTCTAAGATGGCCAGTCTCAAGAATCAGCTGATTATAATCTTCTTAAGGAGCAACAGATGCCCCAGAATAAAATCTCCATTGTCAGGGTTGGTGCTGTTAGCACGGCCTGTGCCATCAGTGTCTTAATGAAGGACTTGGCAGATGAACTTGCTCTTGTTGACGTCATGGAAGGCAAATTGAAGAGAGAGATGATGGCTCTCCTACACAGCAGCCTTTTCCTTAGGATACCAAAAATTGTCTCTGGAAGAGACTATAATGTAACTGCAAGCTTCAAACTGGTCATTACCACTGCTAGAGCATCTCAGCAAGAGGGAAAGAGCTGTCTTAATTTGGTGCAGCGTAATGTGAACATCTTTGAGTTCATCATTCCTAATGTTGTAAAGTACATTCCCAGCTGCAAGTTACTTATTGTGTCCAACTCAGTGGATATCTTGACCTGTGTGGCTTGGGAGATAAGCGGCTCTCCCAAGAACTGCTATTGGCAGTGGTTGCAACCTGGATTCAGCCCAGTCCTGCTACCTGGTTCTGGGAGAATGGCTGGGTGTCACCCACTGAGCTGCCACGGCTGGATCCTAGGGGCGCACAGAGACTCCAGCATCCCTGTGTGGGGTGGCGTGAATGTTGCTGTTGTCACCCTCAAGAGCCTGCACCCTGAATTAGCAACTGATGGGGATAAGGTGCATTGCACAGACTTTCACAAACAGGTGGTTGACAGTGCTTATGAAGTGATCAAACTAAAAGGCTGTGCGTCCCAGGCCATTGGGCTGTCAGTGGCAGATTTGGCAGAAAGGATAATGAAGAATCTCAGGAGGGTACATTTTTTACCATGATTAAAGGCTCTATGGAATCAAAGATGATGTCTTCCTTAGTGTCCCTTGTGTCCTGGGACAGAATGGGATCTCTGATGTTGTGAAG
>NDGM011191969.1:0-10116 GCA_002564305.1 Octomys mimax | reverse complement strand
ATGTGGTTTTTAGATTTCACTCTATTGATATAGTGTATTACATTTATAGATTTGCATATATTGTATAATCTTTGCATCCCTGAGATGAATCCTACCTGGTCATGGTGTATAACCTTCTTGATGATTTGCTATATTCTATTTGCTAGGATTTTTTGAGGATTTTTGCATGTATGTTCATGAGAATGATAGGCTTGTAGCTCTCTCTTTTAGTTGTGTGTTTTCCTGGCATTGGTATCAGTATAATACTTGCCTCCCGGAATGATTTTGGGAGGATTGCTTCCTTTTGAATTTCATTGTGGAGTTTGAGGAGAATAGGGATTATGTCTTCTGTAAATTTCTTGTAGAACTCAGCTGTGAATCCATCAGGACCTGGACTTTTTGTCAGTAGGTTTTTTAATTACATTTCATATTTCATTGACTGTTACTGAGTTATTGAGAGTTGTTATATCTTCTTGATTCGGTTTTGGTAATTTGTGCCTTTCTAGAAATCTGTCTATTTCTTTGGTTTCTTCTGTTCTGTGAGAGTAACGATTGTCAAAGTAGCTATTTATAATCTTCTAAATTACCTCTGAGTCTGTGGTAATTACACCTTTTTCATTTCTTATTGCTTGTATTTAAACTTTTTCTTTTCTCTTATTGATGAGTTTAGCTATGGATTTAGCAATTTTATTTAATCTTTAAGGAACCAGCTTTTTGTTTCATTAATTCTTTGAAGTTTTTTTTTTTTTTTTTTTTTTTTGTCCTGATTGAATTAATTTCTGCTGCAATCTTTATGATTTCTTCCCATTTTGGGGATTTGGATTTTGTTTGCTTTTCCTTTTCTAGATGTGGGAGGTGCAGCATTTGAGCGTTTATTTGTTCCCATTCTGTTTTTCCAATGTGTGAGTTCACAGTTATAAATTTGCCTGTACAACTGCTTTGATCTCATCTCATAAATTCCAATAAGTTGTACTTGAATTTTCATTAAATCGTAAACATTTTTCAATTTCGTTTTTAATTTCATCTGTGACTCATTGATTGCTGAGTAGGGTGTTGTTTAATTTTCATGTATTTGTGGGGTTTTCCTGGTTTCTTTTGTCATTTATGTCCAGTATCATTGCAATGTGGTCAGATAATATGCATGGGATAATTTTTTGTTTTCTTGAATTACTTAAGCATGACCAATGGATGAGTATATGGTCTCTTTTAGAAAATGACCCATGTGCAGCTGAAAAAAATGTGTATTTGCTGTGCTTGGGTAGAATACTGTATATACCCACTAAGTCCAATTTTTCCAAACTCTGATTTGTTTCTTTGATAATTTGCTAATTTTTCATCTGCTCAAGCTATATTCTTGGGATAAGGGGGTGTTAAGTACTCCTGTTAAGTTTGTGGCATTGGATATTAGATTTTTATGTCCATAAAGCTTTGTCTTGCATAGTTTGTTGCTCCCATGTTTGGTGCGTACATAGTTATCAATGTTTCCTCTTGAATTTTTCCCCTAAAAAATTATAGTGGCGTTCTTTATTTTGTTCGATCATTCTTGGTTTGAAGTTGAGACTGAGAACAGAATTGCTACCCCCACTTTTTCCTTAGGTTCTGGGGAATGTAGTATAGTTTTCCATCCTTTGACTTTCAGCCTATGAATTTCTTTATGAGTTAAGTGTGTTTCTTGTGTACAGCATATTGTTGAATTTTGTTTCCTAATCTACTTTTTATAATTGGTGAATTGAATACTTTTACATTGATGGTTATAGTTGAGATGTATTGACTTATGATTGACGTGTTATTACCTGCTGTTGTTTACTCCTTTTTCTCCTGTGTTTAATTGTTTACCCTATTTAGTGGATTCCTTCCATTGTCATTCATGGAGTTCTGATCATTTTTGTCTCTCTCTAGAGCATCTTTATTAGTCTGTGTAGGGTTGTCTTTTTCGTCATGAAGTTCCTAAGTTGTTCATTGTCATGGAAGTATTTCACTTATTCTCCATCAAACTTGAAAGAGAGTTTTGCAAGGTATATAGTTGGAATTTGCTTTCATTGAGAACTTGAAGTACTCTGCTCCATGTATTTTTGAATTCATGGTTGGTAAAGAGAAGTCTACCATTATTCTGGTAGGTTTTCCTTTAAAAGTCATCTGTTTCTTTTCTCTAGCGACTTTCAATGTATTTTTCTTGTGCTGGATTTCTGGGATCTTGACTATTATATGTCTCAGTGTGTTTTTAACTGGGTTGATGCTCTTTGGAGTTCTGTATGCTTCAGTTACCTGAATGTCAGATTATTTCCCCATACTTGGGAAGTTTTCTGCTATTACTTCTGCCCATATTCTTTTTATATCTTTTGTATTTACTCCTTCTTTCTCATTGATGTCTAGTAGTCTCATGTTGTTCATCTTTGCATCATCTCGCAGGTTATGAATTATTGTTTCCTGCATCCTAGTTGTTTTTAAGTGATTGTTTCTTACCTTTTCACTAACTGCAATGGCATTTTCAAGATCTGAAACTGTCTTTACTTTCACTCAAACTGTTTTTCAAGCTTGTGATTTATATTTTAAATTCCTCTATATCTCTTTGACTCTGCTCAATGTGATCTATTTCTTTCCTATATTGCTTATTGAAGGATTCCATCGTTTTTCTAATCTCATCTATTTTTTATCAGTGTCTTCTTGAGAAGCAGTTATTAATTATTTCATCCCTTTCTTTTTTTACTTCAGATGTTATTTCTGATTTGATTTTCTCTATTTGTTTTTGCATGTGATTCTTTACTTCAGACGCTATTAATTCAGAGATTTTGTTTCTTACTTCAGAGATCTATACCTTTCTGCAGTTTTTTTATTTACTCCAGATGCTATTAATTCAGATATTTCTGCTGTGTGATTCCCAATTTCTTCAGTGCTAGTGTCTTCTGCACTTGTTCTGGATGAGCTCAAGACCTGAGATTGCATTTTACTCCTCCTCTTTGTCATTTTGTATAGCTGTGTCCTCTGACCTTTGTTGTAGAACTTTGGTGCGGTTATAACCTTAGCACGTACTGAAATTTGGGTGCAGATCTATGAAGTTTGAATTCCTCCAGTTGTGCCTGGCTTGGGTCTGGCTACTGTGCTGAGGTTCTTCCTGCTGCATCCCTTGCAAGTGAACTTGTTGTGACCTTCTGGCAAGATGTCATGCTACTGGATTATCTGCATGGGTCTAGTCCCTAGTCTCTCTCCAGGGGCTTCAGCTGCAGAGTTTCACCCCACTCCTTTATGCCAGGCCTAGGCTGTGTGTGGAGAGATCCAGAGAGCAGGATAGAAGGACTAACTCAAAAGTGTGCCTGGGTTGGGTTGGGAGGCACCCACTAAGCAAAGGGGAGTGTGGAAGTTCTCCCACACACAGGTTGCTCCTGGGCTTGGCCTAGTGTTGAGGGTCCCTAGAGTGCAGAGCCGGTTCTCACTCTCATGCTGCACCTGGGCTGGTTCTGGAGTTGTTTTGATGGGTCCCAAGAGCAGGGCTGAAGGTCTCACTCATGCTCTGGTCTTGGGCTGGGTTGGAGGGGTCCATTTGGCTGAAGGAACATGGTAGCTCTCCCACACACTTGCTGGTCCTGGGCTTGGGCTGTGTCTGGAGGGGTCCTGAGAGCAAGGTGGAAGTTCTCACTCACATGCTGCACTTCAGCTGGGTCCATAGGAGTCCAGTGGATTCAAGGAGGTGCAGAAGCTCTCCCACACACTCGCAGGACATGGGCTTGGGCTGGGTATGGAGGGGTCCCAAGAGTGCAGCCTTATGTAAACTATTTGAAAGAATCTTGAAAATATGCTTTTTGCACAGCAAATCTTTAGATTTTTTTTTTCTTTTTTTCTTTTTTTTGGAAACAACCTGAATGCCCATCAACTGAAGAATGGATAAAGAAGATGTAGTGCTTTTATTTTTAAATTTTTTTTATCAATAAACAATAATTGATTAAATTAAAACTTCAAGTAATAATCCAAAGAGGTAATAATTTCAACATATTTAATATTCATTAAAAACTAACAGAAATAAAAATTTTTCTGCATGCTCTAAGGTTAAAATCTGTCCCCATGTGTATAACATCACTTTGAGGTAACTTTACTAGCCCCCAAATGCCACCAATACCAACACCACAACCATCACCAACACCCCAGCACTAGGGAATAAACCCAGGGCATGTTGCACATGATAGGCAAGTGCTTTACCACAGAGCAACATCCCCAGCTCTTTGTATTTTTGTATTTAAGACAGGGTCCCACCAAGTGTGGCAGTGCGTGGTGCTTTTATACAATGGAGAGTTATTCAGGTATAAAGAAAGATAAATTTTGAGCTTTTTAAAGGTAAAAGGATGTAACTAGAGACCATAATCATAAATGAAATAAATCAGACCCACATGTGTAAATACATATTATCTTCCTAGTGTAAGAACCTGAAAGAGTAAATAATCTGAAAGGTACAGTAAATAATATTAAAAGGAAAGAGATTGTTCAAAGGGAAGGAACAACTGAGATGAAGAAAATGAGAAAGAAAGAAAGAAAGAAAGAAAGAAAATGTATATGATAGGTTTAGTAGTGGTACTGCTGAGTTTGGTTGGTCTATTGTGAGGAACAGTTAATACTTAAAATCTTTTTAATTTTCCTTTCTTCTTTTTAATTTTTTTGACAAATTTTGCATGCTCATATGGGGTAATCAGAACAAGTAATTTGAAGACATTATGCAGTGTAACGAACATTATTGAATTCCCGTATTTTGTTAGTGAAATTCTGTATTGTTTTTATTTTTTTACTATTTTTTTATCTTATTTTTAAAAATGGGTGAAAAAAGAATTCAAGTTGAGATCTAAAGTCCTCTGCCAGAAGGAAAAGCTTGCCAGCATGACAATCGTCGGGTGCAGAAATAGCAAGAGTAAGTGAAGAGTAGCTTGAAGAAATTTAGTTGTTTAAATCAAGATGCATCAGTAGGCTTTAAGATTTTAGCGCTTTTTTTTCCACTAAAGAATATTTAAGTGATGAAGTAGAAAGTGGATCTCACCACAGAGTCAGCTATAACTTTATTTATAGATTGAGAGTATAACAGCTAATTACATGACTATCCTGCCAAATGAGATGTGCTAGAACTTTTATTTAATGGAGTTGGCCTGGGACTAGAAAAGGAACATACAAAAACATCCATTTCTTCAAAAGTACTGATTACCTATTGTGTATTGATCACTTCTGGCCAGTTAAAGATATAAAGTTTCTACCTCTAAGATATTTTGGTGAATTACATTCAGATTATAGTTGTTGCAGTATGAAATTGGATATCCTAGATCAAAAGAAGAAAAACACAATTGAAATGGAAAATGTGCTAGAGAACCCTCAGATAAGGTGGTATTAGAACATTGTTAGAAAATGAATCTAAGACTAATCATGTGAAAACCAAGTCTCAGAAGCTGCCTCAGTCAATTGTCATGTGCCTAGCTGCACGCTGGCTGTGTGTCTTATGTATGTCTTTTCATTCATTCCTCATAAGAATCCTGTGAGGCCCAGAGATATAGTTCAGTGACACAGTGCCTGCCTGCCAAACATGATATCACGAGCTTAGTTCCTGTTAAAGACACACACACACACACACACACACACACATACACACACACAATCCTGTCTAATGGTATTGCTAATCTCATTTTACTGATCTAGAAATTTAGACTCAGAAAACAACAGCACCTTGTTCTTTGTCATAACTGGTAAATCTGGATTAAAATATACCTGACAATAAAATGTGCCATTCTTTATTTTGCATTTTCAATAGAAGGTCTAGCAAAAACAAAAATATGAAAAGTTCAAAGTCTGTCCTAAAAAACCAGGAGTTCACTGGCAAGGTAGAGTGATAAAAAATCAGAGCAATTTATAGCAGGATACAAAAGCTAAGACTAAATGTTAGAGGTCTTTGAGTGTCACACCAAAGACCTGAATCGCATGTGATAGATCATGGAGGAAATTAAAAACTCTCTGATTAGAAGACTGGTATGATGAATGCTGCACACGCTGGGCTCAGTCTAGCCAAGTCTAGGAGAAAGTAAGAAAGAAGATCTTTCCAACAGTCCAGGAGAAGTGCTCCCAGAGTGTGAGAGGCAGAAATGGGAAAAGTATGGATGAGAAATGGGAAAATAAAGAATTTGAAGAGAGGTTTTGAACTTAGGAACATGTTATATTTTAATGTTTGAGGAGACACAGAAGGTCACTTAGCTTAAAAACAAGTAAACAAACAAACAAAACAAAAAGAAACAAGGAATAAAACAGGAAGAAAAATAATAATACAGGATTTTCTCTACTCATCTGTAGATGTTGGATATACAGGAGCCCACCTTTGCTGAAGGGGAAATGTCCAGGGCTGTGCAGGCTGGGCTGTGCCACAGGCCTCATTACTGGTCCAGCTGGGGCCTCGCATCTTTAGATGGATGCTGCTTCAATTCGTCCATCATCCCTGTGACAGCCCGGGGATGATCTACTCCTGTGTGTTGGAACCCTGATGATGTGGACGGCAGTAATAACACAGCCGACAGAGTAGGAAAGACAGGGTGGTTGGGTTTTTTTTGTTTATTATTTTTTCCTTAAAGGTACACTGGACAGATGGAAAGGGAGAAAGTGAACTGAGAAATTCAATATTGCCTTTTCAAAGATTCAAAGTGACTGCTGCACTGTAGGCCAGGGTCAGTGTGATAAAACAGAGCTAGGAGAAATAGAATGCTCTGGATAATGCTGCATTTCCCTCCAGGCATGACAGATGTAGAAATCAACTTTAAGATTAAAAAATTGAATTGGTAATTTTGGACACACACTGTGATTGAATTATGTGGATCTTGGATGTTAATTAGAGACTCATGCCTGTCAAGCAAACTCTCATGTATGTATGGAGCAAAAACATCATTTAAACATATTGTTGAATTAAAAAAGATGCTAAATCTGACTTGGCAAAATAGTTGTTCTAAAAATAATCTACATTTCCTTTTTCATTTTTCAGATGGGAGAAAAATTTTAATTCCTGATCATTTTGATTAATGAAATATTAACACAGCATTCAAATTGAATACTAGTCAGAAAAATTGGTAAGGTGATAGATTTCCATTTTTAAAATTTGAAACTTAACAAAAATCACATCAATATTTTAGAATAAAGGCTGTGCACTTTAATTCAATCTTCTTGGGTATGCCTAAATAGATTCAGTCTCTTCCCTAACTAAACATCTTGGATTTCTTAATTTCCAGATTTACTGCTGTGACTTATAAAGAGTTTCTATTTCCCCCTATACACAAATCGATTCCCCTTGGGTGCTGGTGTCTTAATCATATAATCATTTGGGCTGGAAGGACCTGTGCGGGTACTAATCTATTCTCATGAATCACAGCAGGATTGATTTTATTATTACTAAGTCATTCCCGATCGATGGGTGTGTGGAGTTGGCCTTGAATCTCTCCGGTGGTGGCTATTCCACAACCTCCCCTGGCAGCTGGTGTTATTTCCAACCATTCATATCATTATAAAGTCAGTCCTTATGTTTAAGCTAAATTTTCCCATCTGGAATTGAAGCCTATTACTTCTTGTTCAGTCCTGATTGACTAATGGGAATTGGTCCCTCTTCCCTTTATAACATCCTTTAATGAACCGGCAGACAGTTACGTTTCCCCCCAGTCTCCTTTTCTCCAGATGGAACATGCCCACTTGCCTGAACCTTTCCACACAGGTCTTATTTTCCAGACCCTTTGTCATTTTTGTGGCTCTCCTCTGAACTCTCTCTGTTTTGTGCCTCTTTTGAAATGTGATGCTACAACCTAGATGCAGCATTTCATTAGAGGCCAAAATCACAAAAGTGAAGGCAGAAACACAACCCTGGTGTTCCAAATGACACCTAACTTGTAGTAATGATGTCACTGACTTTTAACAGAATGAGCAGAATGGAGTATGCATCAATATACTCTTACAAGGTCCTGCTAATTGTGCAAAGTGGGGGGTGCCAAATTTGTTAATGCTGGTTTGCATGGATCTCTAAAGAGGTCATTGATGGAGAAATTGTTGTCTCATTTCCATGGCATTTTGGAGAGTCTCTGAAGTTGAAGATTTTTCAGTGTCCAACTATTCTTCTGTCTCCATGCCAACAATAATCAGTACAAAATTAGATGCTTAATAAATTGTAATTCTTCATTATCATGCACTTTTAGAATATTTATCAAGTTTTTATCAACACAAAGAAACAAATGAAATATATACTAATGGTCAAAAATATAAAAATATTTTTAAAACAGAATAGTTTTAAGTTGTCCATTCCAGCTTTCCATTTTAAATAACCTTAAAAAGTCATAATCAATGTTTGATAATTGTCCCAAACATCATTTGATGAAACAACAAAACTCACAGAATTCCAGAATGCTATGTTTGGGCAAGATTTGTAAAAATACAACCTTTACTAAATATGTTTTTGAAAGTTAAATGCAAATAAGTAAACATCAATCGCTCAAGGTGAACACAAGTCTGATTTGCTTTTAGGCCAGGGGTATACCCCAGCAGCATAAGTGCCTGCCTGGCAAGTACAAGGTCCTGAGTTTGATCCCCAGTACCACACACACATGCACCCACACATGCACACACAAAAAATTTATTGATTTGCTTTCAGCAATTAATTTAACAAAAAATGTAGTTGCATAGCTAATGATTGTCGGCAAGTATCTTAATATAGGAAATACAAAAATCAAATATGATGCCTGCCTTACTCTTAAGTGGCTCTGGTGCAAAAGCCTGCTTCTCACTCTCCCCAAGCATTCCATGTTCCATGATTGCATGACCAATATTCAATTCCCAAGTAAAGGTTTTCTCATTGGTATCTAAAGAGGTTGGGTTGAAAAAGGCAGTAGGACTTTGAAAGCTGCACATGATTGTGTGTCACCATGACGACCAAGAGCCTAACTCCATTTTGGTGCAATTGTTTGGCCTTGCTGAAGATTTAGCATTGCTTGTAAAATCACATAATTTAATGTCTCAACACTCTCAGAATTATGTTCTGTACTGTATGTTCTTTAGTTAAACCCTCCATTAGAAAACACTATTCTTTTGTATGAGTATGGACTATAAGAAGAAAAACCTATCCTATAAAATTTAATGAGTGTGTACAAAGGCCAGAGATTTTGCCAAAATATAGTCATGATCTGGTATTTAGTACAGCAACCAAAATTCTGCATGTCAAAACATTTTCTAGGCAATGATAATATTCCTGTTGCTTATGCCACATTTAAAGTGTTGGGATCCTAGAGGGAGTTGCTTGGAGATTGACTCAGATGGATTGGAGTCCAGCAGTGAAGTACTAACACTGAGAAAGTATAGCTGGGGTGACATAAAGACTCTATAGCCTCACAGGACCTGTAGAAATGTGGTTACATGTCACTTTCTCTTCTTTACAGCTTCTCCTGTATACAGCTTCAAAAAATGTATAAGTAAAGAGCATAAATTAATTTTTCTTCTTTTACCATAAAAGATAAGAATGACTCAATATCTTTTCCTTAGCCAACCACAATAAGCCCAACATGTTAAAGCCTGTTTGATTTAGGGATTTGCTTTATAACAACATTAGGGTCATTTTTATATTGGCCATGAGGGTATAGTTATTCAATTTTATTAATATAAATGTTTTAATTTTTAAAGGAGTCATAGTTTTTACCTGTGTCACTTCTAATTTCACTACTTTTGCCCATATGAAAATTATTTCATGATTTTTTTGCCATCTCTAATTTTGGATGATGTCTGAAGATGAAAAATAAAGCAATCAGTCGATCTGATCAGTTCAATTATGTAAAAAAAAGATCAACATATTGTGTTAATTGGCTCAAACTCAAAGGCATTTGTCTCAATCTAAAAGGTGACTTAGTTCAATTCTTACACTCAGTAGAGCCAAACACAACAGTACGCTATTCTCTGGAACGAGATATTCATGGCAAGATTTTTTTTTTGAAGTAGGATCTTCCATGACTTTATTGTATTTATTACAATGGAATATCCACATGGAAATAAGTTTAACACAGAAACCAGCTTTGGATTTTGGTGGATTTTGGATACAAAATAAAAATTCTGTGGATTTTGGATACAAATGTGAAACACTAAATGACAAAATTTCTAGAAAAATAC
>NDGM011191967.1:0-13679 GCA_002564305.1 Octomys mimax | reverse complement strand
ATTGCCTGACACACTGGTAACATCACTTTCGGGAATTAGATCCCAATAGGTCTCTGGGCTTAAAGAGTGTGTTTTTCTACTGAGCTATACCAGCTCTTTAAAATTTTGAAGCCATCATGCTAAGTTGCCCAGGCTGGGCTCAAGTTTGTGATCCTCCTGCTTCTTCCTCCCAAGTAGTTGGGATTATAGGCAGGTGCCACCACATCTTGAAGGATTGCTGTTTTCTCAATGGCTTGTCCTTAAATATATAATGCATCAATTACCTTTATGTCTCTCTCCCTGTCCATTTTGTCTGTGTCATTCATTCACTTGATATTGAAGATTAAACCTAGAGTCTTTGGTCTGCAGTCTAACTTTATCTGACATTAGCATAGACATTCTTTTTTGTTTTTTGAGTAATAGTTGCATAATATGTCTTTTTCATCCTTTTATTTTCCACAACCTGTAGCATTACATTTGAGTTTTGGTTTAGACAGCACATGGCTAGATCATGTTTTTAATCCATTTTGTCAATCTATGTCATTTATGTGTTACTGGAATTGAACCCAGAGCCTTTGGACCAACCTATAGCCCCAGCCCATTTTTAACTTTTATTTTGAATTTAATTTGTGTGTGTGTGTGTGTGTGTGTGTGTACAGGTTCTCACTACGCAGCTCAGACTCGTGTCTCAGCCTTCCCCGCACTGGGATCACAGGCATATACCCTATGCCAAATTTCAGTGGCTGGTGTAGCGTGCAGTATTGGGAATTGAACCTGGGTCCTTCTGTTTGTCAGGCAGGCACTTAGACTGCCAGGCTATCTCTCCAGCCCTTCACCTTTATTTTGAAACAGCATCTTGCTAAGTTGTGCAGACTGGGCTTAAACTTGTGATTCTTCTGGCTCAGTTTCATAGAGAGCAGGAATTATAGGTGTGCACACTGTGCTCCATCCACTTTGGAAGACAGAGTTGGAGGTGCAAGAAAACTAGACAAATCACCACCATGGCATGCTGGGGTCCTGACTTTCCTAGTGTGTCTCATTTTCTTACCTTTCAGAGTCATTTTCTGTTTATTCAACATGTAGTTCTAAGGATTTTTTATTATTATTGTTGTTATATGTGGGAGAAAGAACAGGGAAAAATACTGTTTCATCTTTCCAGACATGGAAATCTCATTTTTGTGAAAGATGTTGATGTCTTATTTTTCTTTTCATACTTGAGAAATGTTAGTGCATGATCTGCTGGTCTGTACAGTTTCTGATTAGAAGTCTGTTGTCAGTTTTCCCTTCCTTTGTATATATATGGCATTTTAAAAAAATTTCTTGCTGGTTTTAAGAATTCACCATTTGTCTTAAATTATTCTATTTGAGGCTTATTGAGGTTCTTCAATATGTGCATGTACCATTCCTATAAAATTGGAACACCTTTTGGTCATTTAAAAAATATATTTCACAGAATATAATTAACTTTTTTGTGCGTAAAGTTCTTTGAACTTAAACACACATGTATATCATTTGTTATGGTTTGTATCTAGTTGTCCCCCCAAAACCTCATGCAGTCATTGGGGAAGTTTCTAGAGTTTGTGATTAATTCATGACCCAATGCTGGGATTATGGGTGTAGGTGCTACATATGCCCTTGGGCGGATAGCCTGAATATAATATGTGGAAGGGAGAGAAGCTTGCTAGCTGCCCCGAAGCTACTGTTCTTCCTGTTTGGCCCTTTGCTCTTTGCTGTTTTCCGCTACCAAGAACTGCTGCCCTCTGCCATGTGCTACTCTGCCTTGGAGCCAGCTGAGTATAGACTAAAACCTCCACTAACTGTGAGCTAAATAAACCTTTCCTTCTCTAATTTTGAGTGCCGGGTATTTTGTCCCAGAAACAAAAGTACACAAGACATCATTCATGTGAACCACCACTTTACCTTAGTCAGATTACAAAATTATCTCATCACCCTAAAATTTTTTTTGTGCTATTATAAATAAGTATTTCTTGATGTATTTGTTCTATCCCTTTCAGACTGCAATTAAATGTGTGTCTTGGACAACTTGAAATTCTCCCACAGTTCACTGATACATTTCCCTTTCATTACTGTTACCTTATAGTTTCTTTTTTCTCTTGGAGCATTATTATGGGTCTCTTCTATCCACAGTGAATGTCTTCAAGTTCACTAATGTTTTCTTTTGTGGTGTCTAATCTGTTCCTTTTGAGTGTACTTTTCATCTCAAAGATTCTACTTTTCATCCTACAATTTTATATTGTTGGATTTAGTTAACTAGAAATAGTTTGATCTTTTCAGGGATTTTGAAGCTTCATTATGTAAGTTCAGAACAGCTTTTGTCTGGGTAGCACCTATTGATGTTTGAGTGTAGGTAATTCTTTGCTTTAAGGGGATATGTTATTCTTTGTGTAGAATGTTTAGCAATGTGCCTCAACCCACTACTTGCCAGTAACACCACTTATGAACTAGTGATCATTCATTACATTTTTAAAAGACTGCTTTTATAAAGAAGAAGATGCAAGAGAGATCCTGATGTGTTACCAGGATGTATAGACTATGTCGATGTTTCTTTTCTTTTCTATTTCTTTCTTTTTTTGTATTCTTAGGGAAGGGTCTACAGGGTGTTCAGGGTCTCACAAATGATAATTGCATTTCTTTTTGTTTGTGGTACTGGGGATTGAACTCAGGACCTTACACTTGCCAGGCAAGTGCTTATTCTACTGAGCTATCTCCCTGGCCCTATGTAGATGGGAGACATTCTTTCACATTTGAAGTTAATGGTAGTATAAGAAAACCTTGTTTTCCCAGTACAGAGTCACTAAGACCACAACCTTTGAAGCTAGGAAAAGTATGATTTGAGTCTGACTGTGTGACCTTGGGCAGATTTTTAACTCTCTGAGCCTTTTTTTCCTTTCTTGTGATCTACAGCCAATATAAGCCTATCATTTAGTTTTTTTTAGAGAATTAAATAAAAATAAAAGGAGGTAGGTCAGTGTATACACCTAGCAGCTGTTAACTGTTACTTCATTTAAGGAATGTGCTCTTCATATATGGTTTACTGTCATGTTTTGCTAATATGGGGCATTGTTGTCTATCTTTCAGGCCATGCAGAAGGGTTTTGTATGATGTGTACGATGCAAGCGCATATTACCCAGGCACTCAATAATCCTGGGGATGTTATTAAACCCATGTTTGTCATCAATGAAATGCAGCGTAAGTATCAATCAAGTAGTATTTTTTAGCATGATAGTCTTTTGCTGAGAGGAGGACTACTAATATTATTGCCCAAGTAATCCTCCTACTTCAGCCTTATGGGTAGAGGAGACTACAGGCATGCACTGTCATGCCCTGCTTTTAGCTACTTAGTCTTAATGGCTTAGACGATTAAAAAAGAAAAGCCCAAAGTTTATTACAAAGTAAACCACATGTATTTTATTATACGTGGTATGTCTTTAATAGGTGACAGATGTTTAGTAAAATGTTTACTATATAAACTATTTTTTAAATTTTAAAGAGATGACAGTATAATACAAAAGATTATATTTAGTTTAATAGAAGCAGATTTTAAATGATTTAAAACTTAGTTTGTTAATAAAATGGTTTATTGAGATCTTTTCCTATATTGGATTTCTGTGCTGAGTAGTCCGACTCAGATATTGTGCCACATGTTTCATTAAGTGATTTACAATTAGTTTTAATTTAGTAAATGAATCCTGCATTATATATAGTGATTAAAAATTGTCAAAATAAATTAAAGAATTTCATCTAAAAAATTGTCAAAATAGAGGTTATTAAACATATGTTTGTCATCAGTGTTTGCCATCTTAAACAAAAATTCATACTTATAGCCTAATATGAACAAACTTCAGTTTTTTTTCTTTTTTCTTTTGAGATAGGATCTCACTAATGTAATGCAGTCTGGCCTCGAACTAATGGTGATACTCCTATCTTAGCCATCAATCTGTTATAAATTTCTAAAGAGGTTGCATGAAATTTTGTTGAGTATTTTCTGTGTACCTCCTCCCTACCTTCTCCCTAGTTGAATGTCTCAGTGTGTACCCCAGGGTAGCCTCAAACTCGAGATCCTCCCTCCTCATCTTGGGATTACAGTCTTGCACCACCACAGTCTTTGTGTGCTTGTTGCATTCAGTTTTACATCATTTTAATTAACCAAGATGTAATAAAAATGCATATAAACAAAAAACTTTTCATTCTTAATCTGGTATCTAGCTTGGTAATTATAGGGATGCATAATTTGTACAGTGATAAGCTATGTCTTTTTGCCTTAAAAGCTTCTAAAGATTAAATTGGCCCTTAAAATTATTGATGGATCCGTGCAAGAGTGCAGAAATCTTTAAAACATACTAGGTTCTGGCATAATTTTAGCCAGAGCAGTTTTAATTATTTCTATTTTTTATATATTTATTTTTAGACAGTGTATATAGCAGGCCTGCATAATAGCCTAGCCTTTAGGAAAGTGTCATTGCTCTGAAGGTATACACATGCATGTGAATTATGGCACTGCTGTTATTGTAGGTCAGAACTTACGGTATAGTGGCAATTTTATATGATTTAAGCTATATGTATGTATATACACATACATTCCTACACATGTAATACTCAGTGTATAATAGGTTTTGTGTTATACGTTTGTGCTAGTGCTTTATTTATAATTTTTAAAAATACTTCTTGCAACTGCATAGTCATTTAGAAGGACTGAAATGTACAGCTGAAAATATGATTTGTTCTGTGGTCACTGGTACAGAATTGAATAGGTTGGATATTTATGTTCTGCACAGGGTCTCGTGGATCTGAGTGTCCCATTCAAAGTGGGTGCACTAACCTAACGTTTTGGACCACCTTCAGTCAGTAGAACTGATGTGGACTCTATTGAGGTGGAATTGTACCAGCTTGGTAAAGACCCGGAGGTCGTTCTGTGGCTGCTCCTGGACTCTCAGGAACTGCAGCGCCTGTGGGCTCCTGGTGAAGCGTGTGGTGCTTGTCTTAGTGCTACTTCCTCAGGAAGTGTGCTGATTTGGGACTTTTCAGAGTAACGTGAGATGTAACTTTGCAGCCTAGACATTTACTATGTAATGATAAAGCTTTGTCTTTACTTAAACTTTATAGGAATAGCTAGACACTTCCGTTTTGGAAACCAGGAAGATGCCCATGAATTTCTTCAGTACACTGTTGACGCTATGCAGAAAGCATGCTTGAATGGCAGCAATAAGTGAGTACAAGCCATCTCTTTGCTTACATCTCTGGCTTATCAAGCTTGTCTTGCTTTTTATGTTGACAATATACAGATCTGTCTGCGTTACCTTTTAGCTTTGCATTGCCTCTTCCCTACCTGATTTGCATTATTTTAAAATAACTAGAACTTAAAAGATGTGCTTACTATCCCATTTGGAATTTGTTCTATTATAGATGCCAGGAAATGAACAGTGGTTTGCTATTCTTTAATTTTTGAGTGTCAGGATGCCTAGGCAGATCTAGAAGTACCTGCTTCTCCTTTATAATTGTGCCAGGCATTTTCTATTTTCTTTGCTGACCTCCAGCCTTATAAATATGCTTGCTGTACTCTCCTGCCTGCACTCTCTGTCAGTTACCAGTCCTATAGCTTCTTCCTAAAATCTTAACACAAACTCAAGAGAAGGCAGGGTGAGACAGTTCCGTAACCTTCCTCACCCACCCACTGCTGCCCATACACTTTGTACCGATACCTCCCTTTGCGTTCCACTCATCTGTGCCTTTATGGTGATGATAGCCTGCTCTCTCTGCCTCCCCCAAGTCCCACAAGGGGGCACTAGCCTGCTGAGGATATCTTCCTCCTGCTGCTTTGCTTTGGAGCCCATCTCCTACACTGATTTCCAAGACCCTTCATAACTTAGCTCCTTCCATCCTTCTTCCAGACCCTCACTGTGCTCCACCAGGCAGGGCCAAGCCCTGGGTACTATGCAGACTGATGTTTTATTTTCGGTGGCCCTTATCTCGAATTTTTGTTCTTTCACAAATATACATACTTTTACAATATAGTCATAGCATCCATAATTTTGCAGAATTCTTGTATCACTGTTCTGTCTTTCAGATTAGATAGACACACCCAGGCCACCACACTTGTTTGCCAGATATTTGGAGGCTATCTAAGATCTAGAGGTAAGTTTTTGTTCTCAAGTCAATAAAGTGGCACATGCATGAGTTATTAGAAAGCAAATTGTAGAAATAAGTAGAGACTCCCTGCTCCTCCCCAGAGGCAGCCCATTACCAGCTCCTAGTATATCCTTCTGGTCACCTCTTATTCATGAGCAAGCTGAGAGCAAACTGTAGAATACTTTTGCTTTTCCCTTGATAGTAGTGATATATCTATTTGGGCACGTATAGGCTTAACAGATCCTTCCATAGCTGCACTAGTTCCATTTGTTTCACTCTCCTATTGACAGATACTTAACTTTCTATTCTGTTGTTATCTTAGTGCCTTATTGAACAGCACCCATGTTCTCATGCTTTTGTATCTATGTAAAAGTTCCATGATAAACTCCTAGTTTTAGAATTTAAATCATAGATGTCTTTTAAATTTTAATACTGGCATCCTAAGAGGTCACGCCAGTTTATATTCCATCCAATAGTGTGGGGCCAAATTCCTGAGTCTTTTTCTTATACTGTCTATAAGATTAGCTTTTTTGCCAATCTAGTAGAAAAGAAATCCTGTTTCTTTTTTTTTTACTTTAAAATAATATTTGTATTCAGTAATTTCAATACCTGAGACTGCCATACTGATTATCCCTTGCTTATGTTTTGCATATTTTTATTTCAGTAAAATGTTTAAATTGCAAGGGCGTTTCAGACACTTTTGATCCATATCTCGATATTACATTGGAGATAAAGGTAAACTTAACTTTTGTTGTGGTCAACTTTTAAATCTTTTGTACTCTTTGACTTTTCACTTAGTAAATCTTAATAAAACCAGGTTTTGATACTTATGTTAGCAAACCTTAGATGTTCTTATTCTTTAGAAATTGTTTTAGCATCTTGCATTTCCTAGACTATATTTTTGTTATTCTTGAGTTTTTATTTTTCTGATTACAGATATAATGCATGTTTATGATGAAAAAGACAAACATTGCAAATACATGTAAAATCTGCCGTTCATGTTTAATGCTCATAGTCATTTGATATACACTGCACCAGAATAGATTAGGTACTTTGTATAAAAATGAGATTATGAACAGGGCATGGTGGTGCATGTGTATAGAGCCAGGACTCTGGGCGGCTGAGACAGGGGATCACAAGTTTCAACCCAAACTGGACAACTTAAGTGAGACCCTGTTGAAAATAAAAATGAGGGAATGAGGGAAGGGCTCAGTGTGAAGGCCCTCTGTTTAATCTTCAATATTTCAAAAAGGAAAAAAAAAGAGTACGTTTTTGAAAACGGATTATGCCTTAGTCTCTTTGTTCCCTTGCTGTTTTCATTTCCCTCTGCTTGGAGACCTTCTACATCAGCATGTTTGGGCAGTTGATGGTGGTCCAGTAGGTGGATACAGTTCCTTGTTGCTTTCTACTTTTATAGTATTCTAAGTAAAGCTGCAGAGAGCTACCTCATTATGTATTTTCATTTACTTGAGTTTGCTTTTTAAGTGAGGTAGGGAATCATCCTAAAGGAAAACATTTTTGCCTTTTTTTTTTTTTTAATGGCATTGGGGATTAAACTTGGGGCCTCTACCACTCAGCTACGTTCTCAGCCAAGTTTTTGGTCTTTTTCTTTTTTTCTTTTTTTTCCTCTCTCTCTCTTGTTACTAGAAATTGAACTCAGGGCCTTGTGGTTTCCCAGCCCATTTAAAAAATTATTTGAGATTGAACCTAAATTGTTCAGGCTGGATCCAAACTTACAATCCTCTTGCCTCAGTCTCCCAAGTAGCTGGGAACTCATTCACACCATATTCATAAACATTTTTTTTCATAAAAATTCTCATTTGTTTTCCTAAGTTTTCTGCTTGCTTGCTTGCTCTCTCTGTCTCTCACACACCATGATGGTGCGCAGTGATATGGTATTTGTGCTTTTTCCTCCCAGGCTGCTCCGAGTGTTAACAAGGCATTGGAGCAGTTTGTGAAGCCGGAACAGCTCGATGGAGAAAACTCCTACAAGTGTAGCAAGTATGATGGGGGTGACTTGCATCCCTCATTTGGCTGCTCCAGTTGGGGTGACAGGGAGCGTTGGTTTTAAAGAGCATGGTGTGCTTAAATTGCCCACTAGCTTGCCTTAGCTCTGGTGCCATCTGGGAGACCCTGGCTGGCTGTCGTCCAGAGGCCAGAACATGCAGGTTTGGTGTCTGCACTTTCTCAAGATGGGCAGCTCTGTGCCCTTGGAGAACTAGAGCTGCCACCCTGATGCCGCAGTGCTGCGTCAATGTCTATTAAGCAGCATCTTCTTTGGCTTTTCTAACAGACAAGACTGGAGGGAGGGTGGGGTCACTTTTCCCCCAAAATAATTGAAAATCTTTCTTACAGTGGGTACTCATGGTGTGAGACAGTGTTTGCTGGCAACCTCTAATTTAGATTATTCAATAACACATTTCCTTAGGCAGTTAATGGAGTTTGTTTTAAGAATACGTGTTTCATATGTTTTAAGTAGATTTTCACTTCCTAGTCAGGTGATATAGATATCTATATTAAACAATCTTTTATTGTCAAATATTCAATATTGGGGGCAAGATGGTGCTTTTCTCACCAAGACTAGGATTTTTCCTGACACTTCAATTTTTTTCCCCCCTTTTCTATCTGGGTAAGGCTTTGCTTTCACAGAATTTTACCAGCCTAAAAATTCAGTTAGCTTCCTTTTTTTTCAATTGGGTTAACCTGTTATTTTATTTTTCTGCATTGCTAGGGGTTTAATTCAGAGCCTTATGGATGGTATGTAAGCATTCCACCTCTGAGCTATACTTCCAACCTAAGTTAATCTGTTTTTTAACATCATTGGTGCCCTGTGCATCTTGTTGTTTTAGAATTGTCCTTTGCAATTTCTCCCAGTTTTGTTTTTGTTTTTTTGAGACAGGGTCTATCTTTGTTGTTCACGTTTGTCTTGAATTCACTATGTAGCATGGGCTGGCCTAGACCTCATGGCGATTCTCCTGTCTCAGCCGCCCAAGTGTTGGGAATATAGGTGTGTACCACCACGCCTGGCTACTCAAAATATTTTTATTTAAATATTTTCACTGTTTGTTTGAAGGGGAATGATGTTCCTCATCTGTTGTTCTTGTTTTGGAATCTTAAAATTAGGGTGTTTCAGAGAAATAGCAAGGGAAAGACTAAAACACCAAAAATTCACACATTAATCTTTTGTTTCTTTTTATTTCAAGGTGCAAAAAGATGGTTCCAGCTTCAAAACGGTTTACTATACATAGATCATCTAATGTTCTTACACTTTCTCTGAAACGCTTTGCAAATTCTACTGGTGGAAAAATTGCTAAGGTATGTAGATAATGTTATTAATTACTTTTTATGAGGAGCCAAGACTTTAGTGCCAGTAGCTATTAAGGATAACAAATAACCTAATTGAATGATGTCAATTAGAAATGACATTTGTTTTTCCTTTGTCCATTTCTGTTTAGGATGTAAAATATCCTGAGTATCTGGATATTCGGCCATATATGTCTCAACCAAATGGAGAACCCATTATTTATGTTTTGTATGCAGTGCTGGTCCACACTGGATTTAATTGCCATGCGGGCCATTACTTCTGTTACATAAAAGTAAGCCCTGTTTGTTTTGCTCATTGCTCTTACACAGCCACTATAAGCCAGCAAGCACTGGCATTCTCTGGGGGGAAAAGTGGGGGTGCTACAATTAAAGTGTGAATGGTTCTTTTTCTTATTCTTTTTATTTGTCCTTGTTAACCTTACAAGGTCTAATTGTTCCCCCTTCCTGGCTGTCTTTTGCAGGCTAGCAACGGCCTGTGGTACCAAATGAATGACTCAATCGTATCTACTAGTGATATTAGATCGGTACTCAGCCAACAAGCATATGTGCTCTTTTATATCAGGTATTGTTATGAAAACAAGTTACCACATCTTCTATAATGTCATTTCTTTTCATCTCGCCCACATCCAATTCTATTTTGAGTTATTTTTTTAAAAAACAGAGTTTAAGGTTTACCCTGCCATAGGCGTGGAGAGTCAGGAGGCCAGAGTATGGGTTATGGGCATGCATTAGCTTCCAGCTCTTTGACAGTGCTGACAGATGCAGAGCTAAGGCAAGGTGATAGCTGGCAGGGGGTGGCTTATGCTGCTGGCAACGGATGAAATAGACCTAGGGATGTGGAGGCCCTTGTGCAGGGCTGGGGAAGGGTGCTCTGAGCACCCTACATGGTCCCACTCAGCACCTCCCAGTGCTGAGCATAGTACTGGCTGGGCATTGCCCTCGGCTGGGACTAGCAGTTGGGCTGATCCTGTTGCAGCTCCAAACTAACATACAGTTCCACTTCTTGGGAAAAAAAATCTGATGTGTATCCCACAGTGTCCCCCATCCCCTCTGTTTTTTTTTTTTTGTTGTTGTTGTTGTTTGTTTGTTTGTTTGTTTTTGTTTTTGTTTTTTTTTTTCTATTTCCATGATGGGAATAGAACCCAGAGCCATGAGCAAGCCAGGCAATTGCTACCACTGAGCTGAAGGTGTCCCTTTTAAATATGGTAACGTAAAGTTAAGAATACCTTAAGATGGTCAACAGTGGCAGAATGATGTATTGAAATCTTATGCAGTTGTTAGTAATTTTTTTTTCTTTTTTGAAACAGTATCTTGCTGTGCTTTCCATGGCCTGCTAAGATTGTTATAACTTCCCCCCTCCCTTTTTTTTTAATGCTTTGGGGAAAGTGCTGAATGTATATGGAGGTAAAACAGTTTGAAATATTAAACACTGGTGTTGAGTGAAAGATGGGGGAATGATCTATCCAATCAAAGGGGAACTATCCATGGGGGGGTGTTTTTTCTTATTTTTCTGAATACTATAGTTTTTCTATAATGGAATATCTTTTTAATTTAAAAATACAAACAGAAAAAATAGTCTTCCTATAGCAGCATCCTTAGAATGCAGAGTTAAAAAATACGGTTTCCTTTTCCCAGCTGCCCTGTGTCCTGAGCTGAGCACCCAATACTGACCAACTGCTAACAGAGCTCATGCATTATGTGGCTCTGTGTAGCGTGACTTAGCGGCAGTGTCTTTGCCATCTGTTTCTTTCAGAAGTTGTAAAGCCATCTCTGCTAAGATGCCCTTCATTGTCCAAAGCCCTCTTATTCTTTGTCCCCAGGTCCCACGATGTGAAAAATGGAGGTGAACTTACTCATTCCACTCATAGCCCTGGCCAGTCCTCTCCCCGTCCGGTTACCACTCAACGGGTCGTCACCAACAAGCAGACTGCACCTGGGTTTATTGGACCACAGCTTCCTTCTCACACAATGAAGGTAACACTTCAGAGGTGGCATCTGATTTTTACTATAAGATCTGTCTTCAACAACTCAGGCTAACATTGCAATAGTTGTATCCTATCTATACTTGGATTTCTTGTCAAAAAAGTTTATGCATGCCCTTCATTTCAAGATATTAAAAAATGGAGGGGCACTTCCCTGGCAAGCGCAAGGGCCTGAGTTCAATCCCTGGTTCCACAAAAAAATAAAATAAAAATAAACTGTCACCTATCAAGATATTAAAAAATGGGAATTTCAGTATGAATAGGGTGGTTGAGAGGAACATTTGGTAGGAGTATATTTAGAAGGGTTTTTTGGTGTTGGGAATTGAACTCATGACCTTGTGCTTGTCAGGCAGGCATTGTCCTATTGAACTATATCCCCAGCCCTGTGGTGTGAATATACTTAAAAATTAGTACCAGCTATGACTTAGGAGTCAGAGAGGTGAGTTTAAAAAAGCGATCCTGTGACAAGGACCCTTTATGTCTTAGGAGTGTGCTGTTTTTCCATCTGCTATCCCCAAGGGTATGATCATGCCCATGTGCCCAATAGGCCTGACTTGGTCCACAGGGTGGTGCATGCCCTCCAGACTCCCTGGGACCCCATGCCCAGGCCGTCTGCAGCTTGAACTACACTGGGTCATGGCTGGTCTCAGGTTTCACAGCTTCACAGTTTGAGTTTGGTTTGCATTATCAATTATCTAGTTGAGTGGTTTCTTTGGTAGACATTGGGCTCTGTTTCAGTAAAATGCCTTTGTGAGCCGGGCTGATCGCCAGCTTCTGAGCCAGCTCTGCTTCAGAGTAACACTTGGGGACTGGCAAGCCAGAAAGTATGCACCTGGGGAAAGGGGAAGCTGTAATTGACTTCTAAGAGATGTTTGGTTTTCTAAAGAACAGCAGCTAATTCCAGTATTTAAGAAAACACCAGTAGGCCAAACACTGTCTGTGAACCCACTGTCATCTGTGTTGTCACGGGTTCAGCATTAATAGTGGAACTTAGAGCAACAGAACTGCATGAGCAGAATGATGAGACATCACGGGCTGATGGAAGGCTGTTGTAACCTCACATGTAGAGACTGAAGCAGCCTTTCCTACTGCCCCTGTGCTTTCTCCCTTGCTTGGTGGCCAGCAAGCTGGCCTTACTTCTGTCTGTGTAGTGGTAGTCTCCCAGGAAAGCCAGCCAACATATGTGAACCCATATGTACACAAGCCAGGAGGGTTGTGTACTGACAGACATATTTGTCCAGTGTGTGGATTCATTTCCAGAAAGTTAGGGCCTGTGAAAGGTACGTGTGGGTAGCACAGATGAAAGAAAAGGGCGGTGTTCATGATTTCCATCCGTGACCAAAGCGGGAAGGCTGTGGACCAGAGCAGGCCCTGATTGTAGAGTGCTCACCTGGCTATGGCTTCCTTCCTTGCAGAATTCACCTCATTTGAATGGGACTGGGCCACTGAAAGACACGCCAAGCAGTTCGATGTCAAGTCCTAATGGAAGTACCAGTGTCAACAGGGCTAGTCCTGTTAATGCTTCTACTTCTGTTCAAAACTGGTCAGTTAACAGGCCCTCTGTGACTCCAGAGCACCCTAAGAAACAAAAAATCACCATTAGTATTCATAACAAGCTGCCTGTTCGCCAAGCTCTGTCTCAGCCTAACCATCATAGCAATTCTTTGGAGACCCCTAGCAAACCTGTTCCTCCTTCAACTGTCACCAACTGTTCTGCGATACAGTCTACCTCGAATGCATCTACAATGTCAGTTTCTAGTAAAGTAGCAAAGCCACTCTCGCCAAGTGAATCGTGCTCCAAGCCAGTGATGAATGGCAAGTCCAAGGTGAGTGCCAGCGTGCTGGTCCCCTATGGCGCAGAGTCATCTGAAGAGTCCGACGAGGAGTCCAAGGGCCTGGCCAAGGAGAATGGCATGGGCAGGACAGCCTCTGCTCACTCTGCTGGCCATGAAGCTGAAGGGGATAAGGCCCCACCACACGAGCTCCAAGAACCTGTCACTCTAAGTAGTACTAACAGTCAGAGAGTGACCCAAAAGAAAATGGCCTGTCATTTAAGGCTACCAGTTGCCAAGTCCAGCCTGCTTTACACTCAGAAAATCCCTTTTCTAAAGCAAATGGTCTTCCTGGAAAGGTGAGTTGGTGGGGGGAGGCTGAGCTTTGAGTCTCATCTGTGGCCCCTTCACTCAGCCAGATTTCAGTGAGTACAGAACTCAAAGCCACTGTTGATATGTCTTTGTTTTTTCATTG